>BQKZ01007018.1:13310-29733 GCA_036244855.1 Temnopleurus reevesii | reverse complement strand
ATGCGGATTCCCCCCCCCCCGGCTGTGGCATTGCTTAAAAAGCCCGGCCTGACTGGATCGGGGGCAGAAAAAATACAACTTAAAAACCTTTTCGCCCGATTTGGATCGAAAGCGGAATTGCCTGGTGAACTATTTTCTTGTATTTCCTGGTCCGGCAGAAAAGTTTCTGGTGAAATGCGGTAAAAATTGAGTGCATATGATACTGCGCAACTAATTGCGTGTAGTTGGTGATGACAGGATTTTGATGAAGACGCGTGTTAATGACATCACGATGGCGCACTAAGTGACATTTAGAAGGCGGCCCAAAACTTGAATAAATTGTTTTGTCATATCGAAACCTTTATTTCTATCTTATAGAGTAATTTCCCTGTAAATTGAAATGCAAGTAATATTTGAATTATCTCAAATTGGTCGTGATTCTGCTAGAGATGTATGATTTTGTAAATAATAGTAACATTTAAATGCCTCAGGGCCGACACATATCGCCCTCATCTGTGATTCTTGTGATATAGCTTGTGTCACCCTAAGACCATTCAATATATTTCTAATATAATCCCTTTTTAGAAATGAATCTACTTCTACTATCTAATTTGTCCAATTTGTCCAATCTGTGGGTCTAGAATTTAATGACCATTGCAAAATATTTACTGTCCATTACTCTCTACAAGAATTTTTTTTGAAAAACCATCCTTAAATAATCAAAACCTGTTTTAGAATGTAGGCAAGAATTACTGTATCTTTCAAGATCTAACTACGACCTCATTTGAATTTAATAAACTCTACAATCTTGAATTGGATTTAACCAGCATATTACAAGTTATTTATCATGCTAAACTTTGATTCTTTTGAAATATCATCAAATAAAAGACATTTAAATAATCACAATATCTTCTAGATTGTCGGCTAGAATTACGGTATCTTATAAGGTCTGACTATGGTATTGTGTGAATTTGATAAACTCTCCAATCTTGCACAGGATTTAACTAGCACATTGCACGATATATATCATGCTAAACTTAAATTCTTTTGAAAGATCATCAACAAAAAGATATCTAAATTATCCTAATCTCTTTTGGAATGTAGGCAAGAATTATTGTACCTAATAAGATCTCACTATTACCGTGTGTGAATGTGAGAAACTGTCCGAATATCAAACTTGATTTTACCAACACATTGCAAGTTATATATCGTGCTTAGCTTAAATTCTTGTGTGAATTTGCTTAACTTTGCTTAATTTGTAATCTCAAACCAGATTTAACCAACACGTTGCAAGTTTTTTATCATCCTAAACTTCAATGTAATATAGCTGGGGCCTGTAACATAAAAGACATATGATCAATCTTGTAGTCAATTGCAAATCATCAATACATGCTTTGCCATTGACATTTGACTGGATATCTTTATCTTACCGGGCAGGGTGCTACAAGGATTTTTTTCACTAGTTGCCCAGTCAGGCAACCAAGTTTTCAAATCACTTGCCCGAACAAAATTCCCTTTGCCCCAAATTGATGGCCTATGTCTATTTGTACATGTAGATGAAATTAGAAAAAGCTGCTACTTGCCCTTTCAGGCAAGTGACAATTTTATTTACTTGCCCGACAGCTTCATTTTGTTGCCCCGGGCATGCGGGCAAGCGGGTTTGTAGCGCCCTGCAGCGCCCAGGTAGTGGTAATACATGTAGTCGGAAAAAGAGTGTTCGCAAAATTGAAAAATATTAAAGTACTATAATTGATATTAGCTCTCATTTCTTCTGATTAACAATCCACTAAAAATAGATATTCAATTGCTCTATTGGAATGTAGGCAAGAATTCTATATTTACTCTAAACATCTACAATCATTACTAATATACAAATTATCACATATACAATGTAAATTATTGCTTGCTTCATAGTGATTTCATACATTACCTATATATATAACAGCATTATTTACAGTGCATTCCAGAAAATAATAATAATAGTGCAGAGTTACATATACAGTCAAACCTCGCAATAAATAGCACTTATATAACGAGCTCTTGTAATAACAAGGTAATTTTCCTGGTCCTATCTCTTTGTATTTTATTGTATTTTGACCCTGATATAACAAGGTTTCATTATAAAGAGGTAATTCCTCTGGTCCCAATGACCTCGTTATAACGAGGTTAGACTGTATACAGCGCCTTCCCAGTCAGTATGACTGCTCAAATCGCCCTGATATTAATACTCGGTCACTGGATTGCAAATCGAGCCTATCGTCAAGACAGCCAAATGGGCGCTCACATCATCAGATAATGTGCTGCCATCTCCTACCGGTCCCCAACCACACCTGGGTAGAGTGCAGCTTGATGGATAAATTTCTTGCTGAAGGAAACGAACAGGTGGGACTTGAACCAACGTACCTCTTTTTGAAAGGCGAGAGCAAATTCCACTATACCACGACGCTGCCACGAAAAGAAAATTTGAAAGCCAGGATTTGAGGGATGAACAAGAATTGTCAAAAGATATTTGTTCAAACGCATTGCATAATATTGTTTTTGTTATAAAAATTCTGAGCTTACACATCCTCGATGTTATCTGGTGTAGAGATTCTGACTCTCACGGTTGTACATGAAATTCAATATTTTAGATATTTCAAGCGTGTGTAATTAACATTCTTTATTTTTACATCCATTGATGATCATCAAACATCTGAATATAATCAAATTCGTGAGACAGCTTCACTTGAGAACCTTTTAAAACCGCAAGGGCAAAACCACAGTGTTACAAAACGTCTTTGATTGATAAAGGTATGCTGGAATAGAAATATCATCACCTCTCTTTCTCCTTAGCAAAAGAAGAAGAAATTCCAGCTTTTCCTTGTTTTTCCTGGAATGCACTGTAATACATACTAAATGTATATCATCTAAATATATGGAAGGGACTATATACATTTTTATTATATTCGTACAAAGAGAAGCGGCACATTCGGGTTTCAAGAGTAATAATCTACTGTTGCATTTTTATATACTTGGTTATATACAATTATTTGTTTCAGCGTTTCAAGAGCATCCAAAATATGTTGTCTGAAACATGACCATGCATTACTGTGCAGTCTTTAAAGGGGAACTACCCCCAAACATTGATAGGCTGTCAGTGACTGAAGAGAATTAAAATTAGCAAACTGTGAAAATTTAAGAATAATCCCATTATATGTTCAAAAGTAATATATTTTCTGATTTTTCATTCCCACGTCTCATGGGATCCCTGAGTTGGCAACTCTGGTAGAATTTGTGATGTCATCATTGGAAATTCGCCAGTTACTTTAAGTGTACGCAAAATCTCACATTTTCCACTTCCTCATGAAAAGTAGAAAATGTTTAGCTTTCTCGTTTCAATATAATATAGCTATATCAATACTGCAGGCATTTTAGAAAGAACGATTCGGATCTCTTATTTGAAGAATGATGTTCATTTGTCATATTAAATATAATATTGATCCATCTTTTAATATTTTCATGTAAAAGTTGAATAAATAGTTCTCCATTAATTCTATTAAGGAATTGGAAACTTTGAAAATTCATAACTTGTAAACTAGTTATCATATTTCACAGCTTCTTCATTTCATTTTTCTTCATTCACTGACAGAAATTCAATGTCAAGGAAAGTCCCCCTTTCATAAAACTATGACTGTTGTTGCGCAGCATTAACTAATTGCAATATAAATGTCGAACTATACTGTTTAATTTGTCCAATAAGAATGTCTGACACTACAATAATTCATATTTAATTACAATGTCCATCACAATTGCTATTAATCTCTGATTCAGTTGTATTTTAAATATGATCCATTTATGTAGGCTGCAGCCTTACTGAAAGTAAAAAAGAAATGTTTGGTTTGTTATTGCTCATACAGATGCGAGACTTTACTGTTCAATTTGTCCAATGAGAAAATCTGAAAGACGATCCTCTCGTACATATGGAGGCTACCAGACTCAATAGTTTATTACTCAAAGGGTCCCCAATTGCTATGAATGTCCAACTTGGTTGAATTTGAAATATGAGCTACAATGTACATCTGTAGGCCTACTAAAAGAGAAATGCTAGGTTATGAGAGCTAGCCTAAGGTTTTGTCAATGTTACGGATGCCTGACTTGACTGTTCAATTCATCCCACGAGAAAGTCTGAAACGCGATCCTCTTGTACGTATGGAGGCTACCACACTCATATTTTATTGCTAGCCGCATCCAATTGCTACGAATGTTCGACATGGTTGTATTTGAAGTACGAGTTACAGCTGCACTATAAGAGAAAAGCTAGGTTACGGGTGCCTGACTTCACTGTTTAATTCATCCAATGAGAAAGTCTCATACGCGATCCTCTCGTACAGATGTAGGCTACCACACTAAATATCTTATTGCTAGACGCGTCCTATTTGCTATGGATGTCCAACTTGCTTGCATTTGAAATATGTGGTGCAGCTTCACCTGTAGAGGAATGCTACATTTGTCATTGTTATGGTGCCTGACTTGATTGTCCAATTAATCCAATAAGAAAGGCTCAAACACATCTTTCTCATGAGGGTGGAGCTAAAACTTTGTGTAATTTTATGTTGCTACAGATGTTTACCTTGGTTGCTCGATTCATCCAATTAGAAAGTCTGAAATGCGATGGTCTTGTCTGGAGAGAAATTGTTATGAATGTCTAACTTGGTTTTCATTTGATGTACGATTTCTTGCTAAGTGTTGCAGCTGTACTGTAAACAGTGAGAAAGTGCTAATTGTATCATTTATTTCTGAGGGTGCCTTACTTGACTGTTCAATTCGTCCAACGAGAAAGTCTGAAACGCGATCTTTTCGTACGGATATAGGCTACCAACTTTATTGCTTCAGGCGTCCAAACTGCTATGAACTTCTGACTTGCTTGCATTTAAAGTATGATCCTTAAAATAAAGGTTGCAGCTGTATTATAAGAGTAATGCTATTTTTGTTTATTTCTACGGGTTCCTAACTTGATTGTTCAATTCGTCCAACGAGAAAGTCTGAAACGCGATCCTCTCGTATGGATGGAGGCTACCACACTCGTAGAGGCACGCAAACTTGACCTTTTCCTTTCCCGTGACCTTGTCTTTGACCTTGTAACAGGTGAGGTCGGAGTACGCACTGGGACCGGGGTTTAGCGAGAGCGGTGGGCTCCACGACTGGCAGGCATCGCGGCTGAAACGCACAGACATGTTGACGCGGGTGTAGCGGCTGGCGGGATTGGAGAAGATAATCCAGCGCTCGGAGTCGGTCTCCTTTTTGGGTATGTCTTCCGGAGGTTCGAAGCTCATCACGCTGGCCTGGAAAGAAAGGACAGAAAGAGAGCGATCAATATTTGCATTTTAAGATGATTAGTCATTTGCACCTATCATCCGTCACTATCATCATCATCACAATCACCATCAGCAGCATCACCACCATCATCATCCCCACCAACACCACTACCACCACCACCATCACTGATACAATCACCATCAGCATCGTTATCATGTCGTTGGGTGGTTCGAAGCTTATTACACTGGCCTGAAAGAGAGGAAAGAAAGAGAGCGATCAACATTTACATTCAACAATTAGGGTTGATTTCAAGAAGATTATAGAGAAGCCAACCTCTCCTAATGTGTGAGGGGCAAAATTAAAATGAAAAAAATAACATTAATAACGAAAAAAGTGAGGGAAACATGACAACAACTACATGTATGCTCTCAGCCTTCCTTTTGGCTGTGAAAGCCTTGAATTCATATCAAAATACACTTCATGCATATTCTGGAATGACTGACATTATGCAATAGAAGACTTCTACAGAAAGAAAATTTGACTGAAGGAAAAATCCTTGTACGAAAATTTAATGTTCTTTTTAATTTTAATTTACACATGTTTTTTTTTTATCCAGTTAACACACACACAGAATATCATCATCATCACCATTATCATCATTATTACATCATCATCACCACCATCATCACCGCCGTCACTAAAACCATCATCATCTCCATCACTATCACCACCATTGTCCTCACTATCACATCACCGTCATTATCATCATCATCATCATCATCATCACCATGATCATCATTATCATCATCACCATCCTCACCATCATCATCATCATCATCATCATCATCACCACCACCAACCTCCCACCATCATCACCATCACCACTACCACCAACAACACCACCGCCACCACCACCACCACCACCACAACCACCACCACCAACACCATCACCACCACCACCACCACCACCAACACCATCATCACCATCATCATCATCATCACCATCATCACCACGACCACCATCACCACCATCATCATCATTACTACCCAACACCAACCTGGCATCCTCCAAAGTTCTTGATGGAGGGTATCTATTTTGAGAGGAAATAACCTGGTTCTTCGAGATCATCCGTAGGCTCTCCCATCATGAACGAGATGCAGCCGTCTATGCTTTAGGACTCCTGAACCATTATCATTGCTATCATGAGCATCAGTATCATTATCAGCACGACAATCATCACGATCAATGACATCACAAACAACAGCACCATCATCATCACCGTCACCACCATCACCCTCATCCTTCATAATCATCATCATTTTCACCATCATCACCATTACCACCACCACCATCAACATCATTTTCACAATCATCATCATTTTCATCACCATTACCACCATCATCATCATCACCACCACCATTGTCGCCATCATCATCATTATTATCATCATCATCATTAACATCATCCTCATCCTCATTACTTCCACCACCAAAGACCCACCTGGCATCCTCCAAAGTTCTTGATGGAGGGTATCCATTTCGAGAGGAAATAACCTGGTTCCTCGAGATCATCCGAAAGTTCTCCCATGGTAAACGAGATGCCGCCATCTATGCTGTAAGACTCCTGTCTCGTGGCCTGTGGGTCGCAGGTTCTGCTGTTGATATATACATGACCTTCCTCTAACTCTGCTGCCTGTAAAAATGTATTAAGAAAAAAGCAAATGGTTACATAATATTAATAATACATACAATTTGTATAGCCCCTAATTCCAAACAGGTTCAAAGTGCTTTACATGATGGATTCATTCAATTATACGATCTGTCATAACTCGTATCAAATTAATCAAAGTGCAAAATAATGATGACATTGGCATGAAGAGTATCAAAACATAAGCAGAACGAAATGCAAAAAAAGTGAAAGAAGTTGTGGCCAAAAATATTAATTTATTGGCTGTTTAAGAGAAATGTTTTTTAATCTTCATTTGAATGTGGCAAGATTAGGAGATTCACAAATATGAGTTGGTTCCAGAGATGAGGGGCACAGACATAGACCCCAGTGAGACAGAACGGGCCATGGGCTGGCCCGTTTTGCCCGGTTACTCAGCTAGATCAGGGTCTACCTCTGGGGTAGCCCGGTCTCGCTGTGTAATCGGGGGTAGACCGATGGGCCTGCTATTTGCCAGGCCCACTTTCCTATCTCGACTGTGCTCGTTTTGAACGTGATAAAGTTGTGCCACTTTCCATGTAAACAATCGGCGGTGCAAACACAATAAGAAATCTGTCAACATATCCACCAACGTCGACAAAAACCGCTAAAAGCGGGCCCATCGGTCTGACCCCGATTAAACAGCGAGACCGGGCTAGCCCAGAGCTGACCCTGGTCGATCCCAATAGGTGGACCGAAAACGAACTCGCTTAGGTCGGGGTAAGGTCCCTTTGGAGCGGTTAGACAGCAGGCCTGGGTCTGACCCTGGTCTAGCCTAGGCTAGCCCCGGACTTGCTGTCTATCCGCGGTCTAAAAAGATTCCATCCCAATAATAAGTAGAAGTTCAGCGACCAGGTGCAAAGATGAAGAAGAACAAAGTCTCATGGAGGCGATCAATTTTGTAAACAGGGCATTCAAAATAGTGATTTNTGAGGGTGATGAGGATGATGATGATGATGATGATGACAATGAGGATGATAATGATGATGATGAGCATGACAATGAGGATGATAATGAGGATGAGGATGATAATGAGGATAATGATGATGATGATGATGATAATGAGGGTGATGAGGATGATGATGATGATGATGATGACAATGAGGATGATGATGATGATGATGATGATGGTAAATGCTGGTGATAATGATAAAACTATTACATTGATGATAGTGATGACAATTGTATGGTGAGAATGTTGTGATGATTATGATGATAATGGTGACCTTGATGATTACGACGATGATGATGGTGATGAAGAGCATCACAGATATGATGATGCTGCTGCTGATGATGAGGGTGAAGGTGTTGGTTGTGGTAATGATGATGATGCTGATGATAATGCTGCTACTGCTGCTGCTGTTGCTGTTGCTGCTGCTGCTGATGATGATGACCGTGATGATGACACTAATGGTTGAGGATCATTTTCATGATGATGAAGAGATGATGATACTGATAATGACAGTGTTCAGTTCTCATTATCCTTATGTCTAGAAAAGTTTTGGTTGTAGGGCCTCCAAGGACAACATTGTTTCAATCACTGAAATAAAACAGATAACTAACTAAATAAAGAGAATACTTTATCCCACCCTGTCAATTATAGATCTGTGAGCACACAAGGACTAATAAAATGCAATTAACTTTGAAAATGTTAATTGCATGCATCTGGATTAATGAGAATGGGATCTACGTCAGGAAAGACATTTCCACAGATTGATGAGAAAATGAATTGGCTTTTACACTGTGGGTTAAAAAGAATGCAACACCTGGGTCCATATACAAATTCAACATTATATTGATCAGACCAAATCAGATAGGGAAAAGTAGAAGAAGAAAAAGGAGAAGAAGAAAAGGAAGAAGAAGAAGAAGAAGAAGAAGCTGCCAGCTAGAGCCGGATAATAGTGAGTGTAAAGCTTTCATCGCCATGAGCACCGATAAGGTGGACCTGTGCGCTATACAAGTAGCCACCATTATTACTATTAATATTATAATTAAGAAGTGGAAGGAGGAGAAGAAGAAGGAGAAGAAGAAGAATAAGAAGAAAGAAGAAGAAAGAAGAAGGAGTGGAAGACTAGAAGAGGAAGAAACAGAAGTAAATGGAGATGATATTTTGATGGTGAAGGAGAAAAAGAAAAGTAGAAAAAGAGAATTAAATACGAGGATGAAAAAAGGAGAAATACATGTTCAAGTAAAAGAAAGAAGAGGAGGATAAACAAAATTGATTGTGGAAAGACAAGGTTAAAAAGAAGCTGATAGCAGAATAAAACAGAATAGAACTAGAAGGAGAATAACCAGAAGACAAAGAAGAATGAGGAGGACGACAAAAATGATGCAGAGAAGAAGAAGAAGAAGAAGAAGAAGAAGAAGAAGAAGAAGAAGAAGAAAAAGAAGAAGAAGAAGAAGAGGAAAAAGAAAGAGAAGAAATATATGTAGAGGGAAAAAGGAGAAGTGGATGTAGTTGAAAAGGAGAAGGAGAAGAAGAAGCAGCAAACAAACAAATATAGAAGAAGAAAAACAAGGAAAATTGGATGTAAAGGAAAAGGAAAGAAGAGGATGGAAAAGAAGGAAATTAACATATACAGAAGGTCAGTAAAACCTGTAAGACGTTGGAGTTCCACATTTTGGAACACGCTGTACACAAAAAAAAAATTAGCATCATCCATTATGATCACACCTTAAAGGAATCGGAGCAAGGAGAAAATATGCATCATCGGGCAATAGAAGAAGAGGTCGGAAAAGGTCTTAGAAGGAGTAAAACACAAGAAGAAAAAGATGAAGAAAAGAAAAGGAGGTAGAAGATGGAGGATTGAGCATGGAGAAAAGATGAATAAGAAGAGAAACTAAAGAAAAAAAAAAGAGAGTACCTTGATGTATATATCCACTAAAATAATAACAAACAATAATGCATAAAATATAGCTCGGTAAAATTGAGTTTGTTGAACACCTTGTACATGTATCCCAAAATAAATTGCCATCATCCATTTTGATCATACCAATTTGGGAATAGGAGCATTGAACACAGAGGAAATAAAAAAACGAAGAGTGGAATACAAAGAAAACGAAGAAGAAGATGATGATGATGAGGTGAATAAGATGATAAGAAAAAAAAAGAAGAAGAAGAGTAAAAAAGACAAAGAGAATGTAGAAGAAGAAAAAGAAGGAAGTGGAGGAAGAAGAAAAAAAGAAGAAGTGGAAGAAGAAAATGAAGAAGAAGAAGAAGAGGAAGAAGAAAGAGAAGAAGAGGAAGAAGAAGATGAAGAAGAAGAAAGAAAAACAAAAACAGAAGAAGAGAGGACCTACAGGCAAACATCCAATGAATTAAAATGAAAAATAATGGGGGAAAAATAAAGCTCCATAAAATTGATTTTCTTGAATACATGTACCTTGTACCGTAAAATAAATAAGCATCACTCATTTAGATCACACAATTGTGGGAATAGGAGCATTGAAGAAGAATATGGATATAATCAGGGCAAAATATAAGGAAAAAGGAAAATAGCCCTGAGGATTATGAAGAGAAAAAGAAAAAGAAGAAAATGTGAAGAGAAGAACAAAGAAGAAGAAGAAGAAGAAGATGAAGAATGATATCAAAAGGCATATTAAATCAAAGCTTAATTGCGGACAAAGATATAATAAAAATCACGAAACTTCAGTATTCCACTTTTTGCTGGGGCACCCTGAACATCAAAATAATTGTCATCATTCATTGTGATCATACTTTTGAAGGAATTGGATATGCCAAAAATTGGGGCAAAAATAAGAAAAAAATAGAATAAAGAAAATAGCCATGAGGATTATAATAGAGAGAAAAGACAGAAGTAGAAAATGTTAGAGGAAGAGAGGAGCACAATGAAGAAGAAGAAGAAGAAGAAGAAGAAGAAGAAGAAGAAGAAGAAGAAGAAGAAGAAGAAGAAGAAGAAGGAGAAGAAGAAGAAGATGAAGAAGAAGAAAAAGGAAGAAGAAAAAGAAGAAGAAGAAGAGGAAGAAGAAGAAGATGAAGAAGAAGAAGAAGAAGAAGAAGAAGAAGAAGAAGAAGAAGAAGAAAAAGAAGAAGAAGATGAAGAAGAAGAAGAAGAAGAAGAAGAAGAAGAAGATGAAGAATTAAACCAAAAGGCATTTTCAATCAAAGCCTAATTGTGGACGAAGATATTAATAAAAATCAATAAACTAATTAACATTTCACTTTTTGCTGGGGCACCCTGAACATCAAAATAATTATCCTCATCCATTGTGATCACACCTATGAGGGAATCGGAGTGTGAATTGTGTCCAAATTGGATCTTAAAGGGAATCACCTGTACTGACAAGATATATGCAGCTCATAACTGTGTGATGTAAAATAAGAAATTTCATAAAAAAGTGAGACCATAGCCCTGTAAGGCAGATACAAAAACATTTCTAGTCACGGATCAGTTTAACAGTAGACACAAGAATTTTTAAAGAAAAAACAAAAAGAGCTTGAGCTTTCGATCTTAGCAGAATCTTAATCATTAGCAAAATGTTGTCTTGAGTGAATGAAACAGAAGTATTTTGTCATATTTTACTCTACAGCTCTCCAATATCGGATAAGCAGATTCAGCATTTCTCATTATTTACAAAGAATTTTGTCAGCAAAACTCATAAAATAGGTTATTCACATAAAAAAAAAATATGTTTTACAGTATTATTGCATTCTTCTTGCTGTTTACAAAACAAAGAGGGTACTTTGTTAGGAACTGAAATTTAACGGGAGTGAGAGAAATGATATTGGAAATATATCGATCAAGATTGGTGATGGAATTCATTACATCTTGCTAGAGGTTTTGATTGAAAGGTGCCTTCTGATTCATATTTTTCCCGTTCAATCCAATCAGTTGTCTCTGGGACTCAGGAATAGATGAGATCTGACAGTCATCAATAACAAACTACTCCCATTCCATGCACTAAGGACATCTATCAAGTGTTACACAGCAATAAATAGCTACCTTAATAACTGAATAACACGAGTTTGACATTCAGAAACGTTGACTTTGTACACAAAATCATGATTTTGAGCCATTTTGGGCTTGACAAAATAATTTTAAGTGGACGTGGCTTCCAAATCGAACACCCGGGCGCAACAGATTTGGTGTCAAAAGTTGTCCAATATTTNAAATGAGACCATAGCCCGAAGATTGGATACACAACTTTGGCTTACTTTGGGTCACAAACCATTTTAATGGTAGACTTGACAAAACTATGTCAGCAAAATTCATATAAAATTTGTTTTTTACAAAAAAATATCTTGCTATACAGCATTATTCAAGTGTTTCATGGTTGCAGGCTTTTTGTTGATAAAAGAACAAAGAGGGATTTTAAGGTATGACTTCTCCAAGACAGATTAAAAAATAAGTATCAACCATTCTTCAGCTCTGTATACTGAATAATTTTGCATACTCCTGCATAAGCTGGAATTTTTGCTGCTTTCGCGCATTTCTCTTCCATGAATTCAATAAAATTTTCACTAATGAAAATTCCCATATAGGATTGTGTACAAAGATCTTCCAATCCAAAGAAATTTACAACACCTTATTATATCAACAAGTACTGTAGGACTTTGCAACAACAAAAATATTGGCTTTATATTATATTTCATAATTTCATTCTGTTTCTTGCCTAATGATATCAGAAATAGATCGATAAAAATGGGTGATGGAATTAATCATATCTTGCTAGAGATATCTTACAAATTTGAATAGGAGGTACATTTTTGTCCAGTTTCTTCCTACATCATTTGAATATTGAGTCCCTGGGACTCAAGAATAGAATGAGATCTGACAGTCATCAATAACAAACTACTCCTATTCCATTCAGTAAGGACATCTATCCAGTTTTACCAAGCTATAAATAGATACCTTAATGACTGAATAACACGAGTTAGTCATTCAGAAACGTTGACTTAATTTGTACACAAAATCATGATTTTGAGTCATTTTGGGCTTGACAAAATAATTTTAAGTGGACGTGGCTTCCAAATCGAACACCCGGGCGCAACAGATTTGGTGTCAAAAGTTGTCCAATATTTAAAAGAAAAAAAAAGGAATGAAACCTCACGGCAATGCCTCTTCTAGTTACAGATATATCAATTCAAACAAATAGGGTTTTTTATTCAACCCCCCCCCCCCCCACCCGTCTTGTAAAGGGTTTCTGTTCTTTCCTACTTTTATGCTGTTTCTTGCATAATATTATGATAGCGCTATCATGATATCTGATCAAAGCAGGTGATGGAATTTTTCTATCTTGCTAGACATTTCCCTGGGACTCGAGAATAAATGAGATCTGACTGTTATCAATAACAAACTACTCCCATTCCATTCACTAAGGGACATCTATCCAGCATTACACAGCTATAAATAGATACTTTAATGAGTGAATGATGAGACTTTGTCATTCAAAATCATAATAATGGTATCATCTTTGCCTTACTGCCTAAGTGGGAGGTACAAATGCATATGGTTGACATATCAACTGTCTAAATTCATTTAAGCAAGATATATGTGTGCCTGATCATTCTGAGACAGAGCAGCGCCACTTTCAGTTCTAAATTTGGGGGGAAATACTTATATATTACAGTATCTTAGAAAGTGAGGTGACACTAAAAATAGTTGGCACATTTATGATATTATTGCAAAGTGGATCATGGAATGATCATGTCATATCTACTCCCCCTGCTTCCAAAAACCTTGTCAGCTAACAGAGCTAAACATGATTGGACACGGGGGAGGGGAGGGGGGTGACGTTGCCCATTCCACAAAAAAATAGAGATATAAATTTGTTTTCAATGCTAAAAAAAATGTTCATTTACCAGGATTCACTCCATGAATTTGTTATTCTATTTTTATTTAGTATTTCTTCTGAGAATATTAATTCATCAGTCTTGGGCTCACACTGTGGATTCAATACTAACACGTTCTAAACAAAAAATAGACTTTCTACAAAAGTCTATAAAAAGTGGCTATTATTAAAAAAATAGGTACCCTCGAATAAAAGATTCCTTCCACCAAGTGTACAAACAAATGATTTTAGAGATAAAAAATATGCCACCAAGTGTCTTACATTTCATTGTTAAAACCTCATTTTTTGAGAACCTGTGCTACGGAATTAGAAATATATTTTAGAAGGTGTACAAATTTATTCACCTTGATTTTTTTTTAAACAGAGTGAACAATGTTGTTCATCTTGAAATTCGAAAATCAGAGTTGATTACCTCTCACATATCAAGGTGAACATATTTGTTCGCCTTGAAATTTGAAAATCAGTTGATTTCCTTACACACATCATCAGTCTTGGGCTCACACTGACTATAGATTCAAAAAGCAAATTCATCACATGCCCTAAACGACACCTTTAAAAGCTTTTTATTGGATACAGGTAGAAATCAATAAACATCAAGGGGTGACCTCCATTGATGTGCAGATCTGACGCATATATAACCAATATATCATGGGACAGTAAGTACTATTCCCCTTTCGCCAGGGCAATATTGACTATATTAGCATCACTACGATGATGATGCTGGCTCGTTTTTCTGGCATGCGCCTGTAATCAAACTGATAGGGACAGTCACAAATTGACTTGGTTTTAGTTCCTTTGCTGGGAGTTCGATCCCCGGTCGCATCTTTCGGATGATGACGTTAAAGGTCAGTTCTCTTTCCCTCTTCTTCTCCTTGCGTGTATATTCAAATTTGATTGATACACACTGTAAAACTCAAATTCTCTCTCTCCCTCTCTCTCTCTTTCTCTCGCATGTACAACTATATTTATAATAATAATAATAATAATAGGGGTACTTTTAATGCGCCAGATTCCACATGAATAATGTGCTCAAGGCGCAGGACAGGAAAATTTAAAGAGAAGCAGAAGCAATAGGTACAACAACAAAAGTACAAATAGATAAGAAATGAGATATATATGTGTAGATACTAATTGAAAGCACTTATAAACAGATGGGTTTTGAGTGCATTTTTGAAACATTCAATAGTTTGCACATCGCGTATTTCTTGCGGTAATTGATTCCAGAGATAAGGTGCAGCATGACTTGTGCAAATGACCTATTCCCCCATGATTTCTTAGTTTTCGGAACAGTGAGCAGTTTCGAATCAGATGATCTCAGTCGTCTAACAGGATTGTAAGGTATCATCAGATTTATATTATATTCCGGGGCACTTCCACGTAAGCAGTGAAAGACTAGTAACAATAGTTTAATTTTTTTTTCTTCGATAGTAAGTAACTATTCACCTTAGATGGGGCAATGAGAACTATATTACCATCAATAGGATGCACACAACCAATATATCATTGAATGGTAAGTACGATTCCCCTTTCACTGGGGTAATATTGACTATATTAGCATGAATAGGATGATGCAAACATGTACAAGCAATATATCATTGGATTGTAAGTACTATTCCCCTACGATGGTGGCAAATTGACTATATTTAATAGCAAGAATATGAAGCATCATTGTAAAACAAGTACTATTCCCCTTTCGATGAGGCAATATTGACTATATTAGCATCACTAGGATGATATTGGTGGCTGGGCGCTGTGGCATTCGCCTGTAATCAAGCTGTTTGGGACAGTCATAAAAATGACTTGGGTTGGTTCCAACGCTGCGAGTTCGATCCCTGGTCGCATCTTTCGGATGATGATGTTAAAGGTCGGTTATCTTTCTCTCTTCTTCTCCTGGCGTAAATATTCAAATTTGATTGATTTACACTGTAAAACTCAAATTTTCGCTCTTTCTCTCTCTCTCTCTCTCTCTCTCTCGCATGTAGAATTATATTCTTTGATAAGAAGTAACTATTCGCCTTAGATGGGGCAATGAGAAAGAGCTATATTAGCATGAATAGGATACAATTAACCAATATATCATTGAATGGTAAGTACATTTCCCCTTTCGCTAGGGTAATATTGACTATATTAGCATGAATAGGGTGCATACACCCAATATATCATTGGGTAGTAACATACTATTCCCCTTTCGCTAGTACAATAATGACATAAATAGGATCCATACAACCAATATATCATTGAATGGTAAGTACGATTCCCCTTTTCGCTGGGGTAATATTGACTATATTAGCATGAATAGGATGCGTATAACCAATATATCATTGCAGAGAACATAACATTTCACTTACAATGGAGCGATGTTGGCTATATTAAGGTGTGGTCACACCGGCCGAGCGGAGCTTTAGCGGTCCTTTAGCGGAAGGAATTGGGGATTTAATTCCGGCAACGCTCGTCACCGCTCAAAAAGTGGGTAGAACAATTGATCTCTTTTGTAAAACGCTTACCTCCGCCCATCTAACACCGCTTTTTCTATAGCCTGGTCATATCGGATGGGCGGTGCTAAATAGCTGTCCTGGGCGGTGACAAGAATTAATCACCGCTCGTAACCGTTCACCGCTGTTTAACATAAG
>BQKZ01007016.1:26460-36744 GCA_036244855.1 Temnopleurus reevesii | reverse complement strand
ACCATCCACTGCTACTGGTTAGACAGGAGGTTATGAAACAAACGATGTGACGTCATAATTTTGGTAAAACATAAATCTTCGATATGCATCATATTATGTGAATCATTTAGAATAGCAACATTTAATATTTTGTTTAATAAAGAAAACGATGATCATGATGATGTATTGATTCCTCAGTTCTCAATTACTTTGAGTAGGATGAACGGAAAATACAAACATTATTCAAAATGCATCGTCATGATGGTGTAGTGGTTTTTTTTTTCATTTTGTTTTGTCGTTTTTCCTATTTTTTCCAAATATTACGTGGGGAGGGGGGGGGAATAAATAATAAAAATAATTACAATAAGAGACATCCTTATAAGTTAAAATTGTCGATATTGTATTGAAAATCAAATCAAATCAAATCAAATAAAGATAAGAAATCTGAACTAAAATATTTCTTTTCAACATTTCTTTTGATATCAAATTTGTATTTTGTTCGTGTTCTTTTGATTTATTTTTATCATTTTTTACACGTTTATTTGATTTCTTTTTTTAATATTCTATACGATGTGTCTCTGATGGGTAATGTTACTAATTTCTTTACAAGATCAGCTAAATAAAATGAATATTCTCTCTTTTTAGTTGAATATGATTATAGATTACGAACACTCTACACTTACTGTAAATGATAAATCTCTACGAAATATTGCTCATTAATAGGCTGTCAATAGCTAAACCACTTACCTTCTTCTGTTTCGCATTCCTCTTCGTATGACTCTGTCTTTGCATTCCAATCAAAGCTATCTCCATAGCCATCATCATTCTCATCAATACGTGGATATCTAGTCAACTTCCTTGGCGCTCCCGGTGGCAACATCGGTGTGCTTTCCTCCGCATGCTCCTCGCCGATGTCATCATCCTCATCATCGGTGAAATCATCTTCGTAATCATCGTCGTTATCGTCTTCAATTTCCTGGGTATTTTCCAAAACGACTGTTAAATCTCCAAAAGAATCGTTGCCTAAATTGTCATAGTCAACGCGTTAGGTGTCATAGCCTTGCGAATCGGTTCTATTCAACAGATCCTGCTTTGGATCACCCAAGATATTATAACCTCCACTTGATAAATCGTCTGTTGTTGTCGACGAGAGTTTCGTAACGTCTTCGCGGACGTTCCCGACGTCCATGATGCTATCGAGATCGATGTCCGATGCGTGTGCTTTCAATGACGAAGCGCTGTCTATTGAAGGAGCACTGGTCGAGTTAGCAGTCCCAATCGATGACAAACAACCCCCACCTAAAGTTGGCAAGCTCCCCAATCCGTCACCCATACACCCCTCCTTGCCCCCGTCCTCTCCAGGAAGCGAGAGTCCCGCTCTGCGCTGTGGAGGGGGTGTTTGCACGCGCCATTTGAACATCGTTACCCCTACTGTGAATGTGTGGTGAAAAACAAGCAAATAAGGACAGTGTTAACGCAGCCTAAATATGTCACGTTTCAATTTGAATTACTCATCAACAGTCTTTGATGTTTGTGTTCATCGAGATTTACGTCACAGGATTCCCTCTCTTGAGGAAGAAACTTTATTGTATTTGATTTAGAAAGAGTCAAAGATCATAAAAGTTTATGTGTTAATGCAGTCAATTTTGCTCTTTTTAGAAAAGAAATATATTTTTTAAACCGTGAAAATCATCAAACATTAATATTTCAAGCTTAGAGCTGACGGGGAATGTAAATTGAAGAAAAAAAAACGGTAGAGAAGAAGAGAAAGATATATAATTAGAACAATAAAGAGAAATACAACAAAAAGGAGGAAAGGGGGTGACGATTTGGCAAATATTGGCATAACTATTTTATATTGCACCTTATTTTGTGGATGGAACACAACGATCTTTTGTGTAAAGTAGTAGGCCTACTAAGGTCTTGCTCATATCAAACATCAATAGATCTAGACAGGTGAATATCCCCGAGTCATAGTTTCTCGATATGAAATGTCATGAGCATCCGTTTACATTATTGTTTTATAGGTTATCATTCCCTCATTTCCCCCATTCTTCGTTTTATATCAAACCTGCAGAGTACAAATCTGATATGTGCCTTGCATCCAATGGGAGTAGGCGATAAGGATTGGATTTCGTCTTCAAAACAAGATCGCTCCGAATTAGATGAACATCATCCACAACGGGAGATGAATGACGTCATTTAGAAATCAACCAATACACGATGAGTTTAGTTTGAATGATATGG
This sequence comes from Temnopleurus reevesii, assembly GCA_036244855.1. Taxonomy (NCBI): domain Eukaryota; kingdom Metazoa; phylum Echinodermata; class Echinoidea; order Temnopleuroida; family Temnopleuridae; genus Temnopleurus; species Temnopleurus reevesii. The sequence continues at coordinate 34,518 of BQKZ01007016.1, read as the reverse complement.
GTACTCTGGACAATATCTTTGAATTCATAATACAATTCTGCCTTTTCTCCAGTTCCAGTTCTCAAAATCTAATATAAAATATGTGTTCATAAATTGATTCTTGGTCAAACCGAAGCTCTCGAATGCAAAGTGACCTAACGTAACGGACCAATTTACTTGAGATGCGCGGGTCGAGGGTATGAACTCTGCTAGTAATAAAATTTGATTATGTACCAATGCGCATAATTTGGAATTGGATAAATTCATTCATACGTCACTGTTCGGGTGATGTAAAGAATATTTGATGCGCTTGTGATGAATAAATAGAGAAGGGGAACAAAAAAGAAAAAAGAAAGCTTATGATTCAACTGTAGAAGGGTGCAACACTCAAAGTGGTAATTAACTTAGACTTCACAAGAGTTTGATAACTATTGAAATAGATACCATGAATAAACTATATCAGCTTTAGTGTAATCCCATGTGTATCAGGTTCCAGATGCTCGAACAGAGGTTTATTTCTCAATGTATATCGATGAGCACCTTTGGTGTAAGGGTCCAATCAAACGCTTTACGTTGGCTCCTCACAAATGCACTAATAAGTATATGGTATAATAGTCGCATACTATGAAAAAACAAGTGCAAATGTCGATGATTGTGATAATTCTGATCGAGAAATGCAATAGTGTAGTTAATCTGCATCGGTCATGTCGGTAGATTAATGATCCATCCCTCATTTAGGTTGTGTAAATGGCATTTCGTAAACTATTCCATTCCATTCGGTTGCCATGGTTTTGATATGGTAACATAAACACTGCATGGGCTAACAATAAGATATCTTCACATGTCGAGATATTCCAAGCGAGGTTAAAGAATCCTTCTTTATAATCCTTGAAGCTAGGATCGCTTGTTGATTAGTTAATATTTCCCAATATATAATCCAATGTCAGACATTCCATGTGAAATTATTTCCATTTTTACTTATATATCCCTGAATGATATTGTTACATGTTCCGTGGTGACTAGTAGCTTTTTAACGTATGTCGGTGCCCCCAGATGGTCCCCTATCCGAACATGTACCATACCTTGACATAATTTTGTCTTGCATGTGATCATGATTGCAAATTACACTTAATAAATTAGAAACAATTAGACACATTTGTGTTTGTTCTTGAGAAGGCGGGGTACGTTTCTTTTGCATATTGTACAACTACCCCCTCCTTGACAGACCGAAAAACAAACTTGACATAGAATTGATGAAATGAGCGGAAGGCAGTAGCCATTATAGATTATGAGGTACATGTCCTTTAACTATTAAACGGGCTCCCTTATTCGTCAATATTTTATCGGATTTAGCCGATGAATATATATGGCGGCACCTGATTGGTTAAAAGTTAATGAGAACGCCACGTGAAGGTGATCTTCCGGGTATCAGCGCGTGACATCGCAAACATCGGAAGTAGGAATTCCCGGGAGTTCGCTGCGTCCACGCAGTTGTGGTTTGTAAATGATAATTGAATGCACCGTCGGAATGGACATGGGAAGCATCGTATCAGAAGGATGAGTTGCGGGGGGGGGGGGGGATCTTGAGTCATTTTAACCAGTTATTAGGACGTTAGTCGTCTGGGCATGAACAGCCTAGTCCCGTACATCATGAAAACCCGCAACACGGCATTACTGCGGTCTTGTTGTATGATCAGGATTTACCTCATGTCCGAGAATTTTGGTCATCACAAAAAATGAAAACCTTTCCTTGTTTTGAGGGACTATATATAAAAAGTCCAATCTGGCGCTTCAATTGCTGAATTTGATAATCAATATGCAAATAAAATTTACAACATTTCTTAATACATTTGTGTTTAACAAAATGGCCCTTGCGCCTTTTCAAAATGTGAAGATTTTGCCTAAATCTGAGCTTGTTCATGCACATCTAATGACAACAGACATCCGTACCTAGTCAATTTTTACTTCCTGATTTCTCTCCAATTAGAATATTATCTTAGATATGCCGCTTTCAAAATGATGAACAAATTTTGCGGTACATAATATGTTTGGACGATTTTCTTTTTACACATTTGATCAAACCCTGTAGAATGATAGTTTTAGCCTAATTATGATTGAATATCGCCTGCAGTAAAAATACACTGGTGATTTTCAAGTAATGCTTATGACTTTCTGTATTCTTCATGTTTTCACACGTTATCTGTGTCGTTCTTTGTCTTGGATTCTAATGCGCCATGAGCACCGAAAGGTTGACCTGTGGGCTATACATAAATATCCAGCATTATTAACATTATAGTAGTAGTAGTAGTAGTAGTAGTAGTAGTAGTAGTAATAGTATTGTTATCATTATTATTGTTATTATTATTATTATTATTATTATTATTTGTATTGTTATTATTATTATTAGTAGTAGTAGTAGTAGTAGTAGTAGTAGTAGTAGTAGCAGTAGCAGTAGTTATAATATTATCATTAGTGTTGGTATTAGTATTAGTACTATCATTATTATTATTGTTATTATTCATAAGCATTTTCAGCTGCATTGACCAGTGAATACCTTGTTTTTTTACCATTCATATACACCCAGCATCATAGTGTAAATTGTGTGTCAATTAGCATATAATGTTTTCTGTGTAATGACTTCCTCTCCATCAGTGCTTCATTATAGCTGAAAGACAGTAGCAATTAGTCGAGTTAAAACCTAAAATTACTGGCTTGGGTTTGAGGAAATGAATGACGCGCCAATTATGTCCTGTGTATTCAGATTTGTTAAAGTAAAATGTGAAAACATTTTGTTCCTAAATGACACTTGACCATGTAGTGCCAACACAACATAGGTGGGCCGACCATCACGTATCCACCTGCCTCTTATACGCTACACTACAACCTACAACATATCGTTTAAAGCCCAAGTACAGTTTTGGTAAAATCGAATATATTTATCGCCCAATTTTGTCTTCAAATCTATATAAAATGAAACATGATATCATGAAAATGTTGTACAAAAGATTGTGCGATAAATGAACAAGTTTTGGAAAAGTTATAACCTAAAATGTGCAAAATATTTCAGCGTCGTGTCCCCCGACAATAATTCAATATTTTCTTTTTTGATAAAGGACAACTTCTCATGCACAGAATTGGATGAAAATTTCAGAATTTATTCTTTGTGTATTCCTTTTTATCATGCTTTAATCAAATCTTGGAAATAACTTTGTATTTACCCGATGAGAAGCAAAATATTGTTATAACAAAGAGAGGGCGCCAAATATGATTTAACGGTCAAATTCAAATTTTCAAAAGAATTAGCTCGTAGAAAAATATGCTATGGTCTTAGAATGTGTATAAAAATCATATGTCATGGTAAATATCCCCAAAATTCACATTCCTTAATCTTTACCAAAACTATACTTAGGCTTTAAGGCCCGAAATGGCAAGACGTCTTCTAAAGTTTAAGGGCATTGCAGCTTGTTGTCAAGCCTAACCCCATTTGCGGATTTTTTTTTTACTAATCCTATATTTAATAATGATGATAATGACGATTAGATAATTTATATAGCGCAGTCACTATATAGATATACTCTACTGCGCTGTTATGTTAGGGTCTGTGGATATTGTTACAAAAATAATGCATATATAGGTACCAGATATCATTGAAAAGCTTCAAGAAATGAATAAGTTTTCAATAAGTTTTTAAAAACTTTTACAGGTGGAGATGATCTTATTTCTATTGGCAATTTGTTCCAAAGTTTTGGAGGAGCACAGCTGAAGGCGCAGTCACCAAGTGTCACTTTTGTTTTAAGATGTGGCAGTTTAAGAATAAGTTTGTCCTGTCTACTTCGAAAATTGTGGGAATATTTGTTCGACTTAAACGATACTAATTCAGACAAGTAATAGGGGGCCTGACCGTTAATGTCAGTTTGTTATAAATGTTGCTAATGGGAAGAGTTTGATACAAAATAGTAATGAGTAAGGTGTAATTACTGAAGTCCACATATTTCGCAGGACGAATGGGGAATATGTATGACGTCATCAGCGCAATCAATCATGGTTGATTGGCTGACTGATTTATTTATTCATTTTTACTTCCATTTCAACACTGTTCAATACCACGCAAGATATATAAAAGGACTGTTTGTAATTTCAAGTAAACATAAATCGTACAAAATTACCATAGAAAATCGCATGCAAAAACATTTCCGAGATACTTGTTTGGAAATTGGATTAAGCGGGTTTTAAGTGACTGGCCATTAATGTTGTCGAAATGGTGTTTTATACATTGCAACTTTAGTTTTGGGTTATTCATAAAAGACATAAACATTATCATAACGATTAAATTCGGTCAGTTTTTTCAAGCAGCAGGATTGTTTACTGTGCTTGGTTTCCCTAATAAGTGAATGATATTTTTATTGGCGTATCTAAAGGAAATTACAGATTATAAGAAAACAGAAAAGAGGATTTAGTTTTAGGTGAACAACCAAGTGAGAATGCACTTGTTTCCTCCCCAAATTTTTCCCTATTTTTTTCACTTTGGTTTAAAATAGGAAGCTGATCTTTACTGACAATGCAATTATTAACTTAACTACCCCTAACTACAACATATCCTTATTGTACCGATACCAGCCAATACGTATCCTACAGTCTTCAAATAGGCGCATTTGTCAATAGTTACGGCGTTCTTTTTATACAAAGGTTTCGACATAGTAACATGTAATATATGTAAACTGGATCCAAAGTATTGTAGTTTAATTGTTTATAACTGTTCCATGGAATATCACATAACGACGTGCATAAATTTGAATTTATTAGTTAATCTCCAAATCCCACCTTTTACATTTCTATTAAGAAATCCTGGAGAGTTGGTGCTTTTTTCTCACACAACACCCATATTGAGGAATCCCAATATAATACTTCCTTTTTTTAACTAATCAAACCAAAAATACTGGGTTAAGACTGTGTTACAAGGACAGACATTCATTTCTTTTTAAAATCTATGTCTATTTTGCATGTTTCTTACATGTTAATCTCCTCATAGCTCCAATCTTTAATCACAAGGAACATTTCACCACAATGGTGCTCTATAAGTTTATAACCTTTAAGGTTGCAGACAGCATTTTGGGAAAAATATAAGTTTAAATATCTTCATTCTGTGAACGGTACTGTTTTTACAATATTTTATAAAGGTGATTGTGTCTAATCATTCAAGCTAGATTATAAACTCAACATGAAAATAAAGCGTTCAGACATTTAAACCAAACTTGGGAGAACTATGACAATATGGGGTACTTATTGAAGCTCAGGTAAAAACAAAAAAAACCATAAATCCTGTATCTAGGCTTAAATGTGAGGAAATTTTCATTATACCATTCGACTTTCGACTTTTTTATTGAATTATCTAATATCTTAACGACCTTTTGTTTTGTCTTGTTCGTAATTAATTTGTATGAGGTTTTTTTTTTTGCATACGTCATTGGATGAAAGAGAATAAGATTTTACAATGATTTGGTTAAACTAATCCATTCAAAATGACGAAAGATTGTTGACGAAGTTCAACCTTGTCAAAAGATCTCGAAATATGAAGTAAAAATACGCGTTTCCAACAAAATGTCAGAGAACTTTGCCACGCCCTCGCAAGCCTGTTCAGGATATCCTATTATGATGAACATGTTATTCCTCTGTCGGCATGGGAAAAGGCTTCACAACATGCCAACATGGAGGCGACTTTAAAGGTACTCATCGCAGTCTTTGGCTTCTTGAATAATTTGAAATAAAATTAATCTTCACTGAGACTCTTATCACTTCATTATTATTGAAGCTATATATAAAATTTGTAATCAATAATTGTCAAATCAAGATATTTTGTATCTCTGCTTCCTCTACTCTCCTTCTTACGATTTTACCATTTCTCTTTCTTTGCTATTAGAACATTGTCTTGTATTTTGTGGGTGCGAGTTTTAGGAATCGTCAAAAAAATATATATAAAGTATAGGAAATGGACACTGCTTAAACTCATTGACCAGTCCACGGTAAGTTAACTCTAATCCCTTCATCGATTATCTTGTTCAAGATTGTGTGTCATTTTTAATATAAGGTCCAAGACAAAAATATTCAATATTCTGTATAGGGCTACAATGAAACATAAACTGATGAACCAAATTAGCTTCCATGAAATCTAAGTTTAATTCTTAAACGCGTTTTGACACAAGAAAACAGGTATTTTTTATCTTATCATAATCAGTGTTATTCTCATTCTTTTAAGTGCGATTACATCAGTATACTGTGCAAATTCCTGTATATACCGTTTTAGGTGACATAGTTTTTCACTGTAGTTTTTAGAGTATTACTTTTCATCACAGACTATAATCCTCTTATACGTATGCTTGCAGTTGATAACTGGCTTAATGTGATTAGTGTCGCCTAGATTCATTACTAATCACTTACTGACAAAATATTAATGCCTGCAATGACATTATATTGCTTATTGAATTACTCTCTATCAATGCTGCCCTCTATTGGGTTCTTTTATATAATCCAAGAACCCATAGGCCCATATTCTGATGCCAGGTTTAACTTAAACTAGAGTTTAAATATGTGGTTTAAGTATGGGAAGCCAAAAGAGGCTTGAATCTATAACAGTCACTGTTTAATTAACCAGCACATTTGGCACTCATAGTATTTAAAACTGTCTCGGAATAAAAACTTCAATAGTTTTCTACATTATTAGAGCATGAGGAAAGAGAGCAGTGAACATAAGAATTATACATTGTAAATAAAGTTTTGGCACTTTTGGCTACCCATTCTTAAACCACAGATTTAGACCAGGGTTAACTTAAACCTAGCTATCGGAATACGGGCCATAATGTTGGAAGTGAGATACATACATTATGGTGACTATGGTCTCACTCTTTTAAATAAACTGCAATAGATTTATGTGGTAAATATGAAATCACTAAAAGTCTAGAGAAGGCAATGCTCATATTTGTCTGATTCATATAGACGATGAAGAAAATAAAAGAGTTTTAGCGTAAAGCATGATTTTGTCCACAAAAACATTGTCTTTGTGCAAGTAAAAAAAGAAGAAAGAAAGATATTTCGTGTTCATCTGATCAAGACTAGAAAGGATGTCTGGAATCTGCGAATCGTCAACTCAGGTCGATTGCAAAATCGGAAAACTTAGACACCGAAATTTCCACAGGCAAATATTTGAAATGAGAGCACCCCATTAAGTGTCTTGATTATTTTTGAGTAAATATTTAGATAATAACTGTATGAAAAGAATTTATCAAAGATTTGTTTTTCTGTGTGTGCGCCTGTGTTCTTTGTTCTATGCTTTATTAATTTTCTCTTCTTTTCGTTTGTTATCTTGTTCCTATTTTTTTAACACGATGTAATTTATATCCTTAATTAAGTCGAACGCTATGTCAATGCTCTTTTGTGATGCTATTCAAATCGGAACCGGCTTGTGGTTGTTGTGTCCGCACTTGGCGTACGGATTATTGCCACAGGACCCGCTTTATTTCATGGAAATAGTTTATTATCGTGTTTTTGCTGTTCAAGGGAGGCATGTGCTCAATGTGTCGAGTTGATATAAAAGAAATGGCGCCCTCGAGCTATTCATTATGGCAATTCGAAAATGAGAATATGGCTTGAGGTTTGGTGTATTTTATCAAAATAATTATTCATTATGGCAATTCGAAAATGAGAATAGTCGAAAATGAGAATATGGCTCGAGGTTTGGTGTATTTTATCAAAATAAAATCATGATGCTCACTGCGATGAGTTTGCAATCAAACACATATCATAATGGATCTGTTTGCGCAGAGTTTGCAATCTACGCTAAATGCAGTGAATATTTACATCTGCCTTTTAAAAAATATGCGCTCAACTATAAAGAGTCTACATTTTACTATATTTGGAAAATCGTCCCAATAATTTTCCCCAAAATAAAATGCGCTCAATGGATCATACAAAATCATTATCCAGATTTGGATTAGAAATATAAGGATAATAAGTGTTTAGTAGTGCACCTCTGAAAAAGTTCAGGTTTTTGGTCATCAAAATCTGATGGAGCAATTACCAAATCCG
>BQKZ01007015.1:9835-22818 GCA_036244855.1 Temnopleurus reevesii | reverse complement strand
CCCGAAAGCTTGCCCGAGGCTTGCCCGACATAGCAACAAGTAATGTATGCAAACTGGATTCCAATTATTGTAGACTTATTGTTATCAACTAGTCTATGGAATACCACGTAACTACGTTAAACGTACATAAATTTGAATATATAAGTAAACCCGCCTATTTGCATCTATTCACTTTGAGCAGTAGGTGCAAAGAATTTCGGACAAAGTAAACAACTTCATTCAAGTATTCACAATAGCTAGATACACAAAATTAAATTCCCTCCCTCTTATTCAGCCAGAATATGTCAAACAGGCGTCGCATAGTGGGGGTACTTTCGTTTGTGTGTAAAGATCGTGATAGGCCTACTGTGAATGCCTGAACGTAGTTGCTTAAAAAATCTTATTCCCGCCTGCTCACAGTAATTTGTAAATCCGCCTCTTCAGTGACAAAAACCTAATTCTAGTCTTTAATGTGTTGAGAATTCAAATATATTTTGTCTTTTCATCAGATAGTGATAGGGTCTTTTATCATATTTCATATGTATTTCATCATTTTGTTTAACTACTATGATAGTATTTATCTTTGTGATACTGTATGTTATTTTATGTATTATGAACATACACTCTAAAAACTCAAATGTTAAATCAACATTTAAATGGTTGGAGGAGTGACAACCTTTTCAGAATGGTAAAATAACATCAGAAAAATGTTGGATCCAACTGTTCAGGTGTTGGATCCAACATTTCTAAAGCCTAAATTTACCATTTGGAAATGTTGTCACTCCTCCAACCTTTTGAAATGTTAATTTAACATTTGAGTTTTTAGCGTGTATATACGTGTGTGTGATGTTAATAAATTCAATTCAATTCAATTCAATTCAATTCAATCATGCCTCAATCAGAATGCCACTAACGAGTCCCGCCTCGGGCTCACCAAGATCTACATTTCCACAAAGGCATGTAAACTCATAGGTGGAATAATTCCATTTGTTTGTATGTTTTGTGTCTGCTGGCATGAATGTTGAAAAAAATGAAAAAATGAAAAAAAAATGAAATGAAAGAAAAATGGGGAAAACTCTATTGTACTCTCCTTTTCAGCCCCAAAATAGTCCGAAGTCCAAAGAAAACTCACCAATATTGTATTGAGATCCATAAGTGCTGTAATTGTTCTGCACAATATGTGCATGGTGCATTGATGTATTACTCTAGAACGGTATTACACCTATACCTTTATATTACGGAAGTGTTGGAAAAGGCGGGTCTAATAATTAATCGATGTAAAAACATCGTTCTTGGCAACCCGAAAGCTTTCTCAAGGCTAGCCCCAAAATTGCAACAAAATTAATCAATAAATGAATACGCAAAAACACAATATTCATGATATTACTCAACAAATTATTCCTGTATATTGGCGATGTGTGGAAAGACGCGCGAATTGATGCCCCTTTTCACCTAGCATAACATTCGTACCACTAATATTTTTGACATGTCCACTCGTATGCAAATCATGACCCCTTGCAATTATCATTTTTTAAGTCGAGCGGACTTAATTAGCTCAAGATACTCTTTGATTTTAGATCATAGGTGGGTATATTGTTGAATGCAATTTTTATCTATTCAGTCTAAACAAAGGCTATTTTTGACGACCCGAAAGCTTGTCCGAGTCGAGTCCGAAGGATTCAGACTCTCTTGTGATGGCCGTTTTTTATTTTTAATTTGACATTTGTTTTGCCTTACAAGAATTCTTAAAATGATAATAGGAAAAAAAACCAGCTCATACAAGTAAATTTAAAGCTTTCCAACTAGCCCAAGGTTTGCCCGACATAGCAACAAGTAATGTATGTAAGCTGGATTCCAGAATCCAAGTATTGTCCGTTTGGTGGAAGGAAACGTGCATACGCTATTGTTCATAAAATAGCCTATTAGAGGCTCTTTGATTTAGCGTAATTTCTGTAACAAATTTGATATATTTTTACGTAAAGAACTACGCCAGGCTGATAGGCCTATACTGAATTAGGGCCCCGTAAAACGTGGACTATGCCCTTTTATCTTTACATTCTTGTTTTTGATGAGCTTAATGTAACCTACTAAATATTCACCTTGACTATTTTGGGAACCTTGATAAACTGAACTGGACAAACAAAACACGATGGGAATATCTTTGATCTTGAACCCAGATTTTGTGTTTTATCAATCTCTGGGGAATTCTATACCCATTATATAGGAATATAGGAATATATAGGAATAGGAATGTATCCTAAGAAGGATGGTAGGGGGGGGGGGAGCAAAGACATGAATACCATTTTCGTGCTTGTTTAATACTTATTTGTTTGTCAACTCACGAGGTGTCGCGCAAAGTGGATTGAGGAGCCGCGGAAATATCTGAATAAGTATTTTCTTTTTTGTTTGTCATCTAATTGGGAACACCAAAACCCTTTCCCGTTCCATATGTCTGAGGTCATCTTGAGAGGGTACAAAGGATAACATTTAAAAAACAAACAAATTTTGTTATCCAGTTCAAGTAAAGAGATTTTTGTAATTCATTCTGAAATAAATCATTTACGTGATTCATAGGGCCGATATATTTCTTGAAACGGTCTTAAGTCCTGGTCACATAGGGCCTCGGAAGCGACACGATTCAACACGACTCTTTGTTCGGAGGCTGTTAACCTGTTAACTGTGAATTTACAAAGAGTCGTGTTGAATCGTGTTGCTTCCGGGGTCCTATGTGACCGGTGCCTTAGCTGTACTTGCTATGACGTCTTAAATGCTTGTAACACCCTCTCAACATAAATACATACATTGATACGTACATATTATATGCTATGGAGGTGGCACAAAAAAGGATCAAAGCTAAGATTGTTTTGTGCAATTTGCCACTGGTTTCTTAAAATTTTCATTTCATTTTTAGATTCATTTATTTGTGTTTATTTTTATCTCCAGAAAACCGGGCAGCTTTAAGTTTTTGTCAAACATTATAATTTTGTCTTTTTGTACACACGGTGAAGTTTTGCGTTTGACCTACGCTTAACATAGACTCTGTCCTTTAAACTTTCTGTTGTTGACGTTGATGAGGTTAATGTAAACCAATCATGTTAAATAAACCTTGAATATTTTGGGAGCCTAGACAAACGGAACTGGAAACCATTGAACGGAACAGAAAACAAAACATGGTTCAAACACACATGAGCTTAGACAATTATTTCGCACTTTATATCAACATTTCAATATGGATAATCTAACCCCTACAGTATAGTAATTGTCATAGTGATAGGAAGTTAATTTGCTGTAAGCGGCTGAGCATACTGGAAGACTTTTTTTTTATAGTTTTGTTTGGGTGGTTGGTTTTTTTTTTCGCTTGCCATCTCAGGGGTGCGATCCAAAACTTTTTTTTAAATCCTAAAGACGAGACTCACTGCGAGCATAGAGGGTCACAGGTCATAAATACCTACGACAGTCACAAGACCCCTTTGCGACTTTTAACAATTAGTGAAGATGAATTGCAATGGTTTGCCCCAAAGGAAATGTAGCTTCCTCTTTTTTTCTGATGTGAAAATATTGTGTTTCTTTCCTTCATTTTTGGAGGGGGAGGGGGGGGGGGCCGTTTAGGAATACCATTTAATGTGCTGCTGCTTTTAATAACTAAGGAACTTGTAATGAAGGCGTAGTGCGGTTTGATTCTCGCCTTTCAACTAGAGGATCAGATATTTGAACCTTACCGATGACATTAATTTCCTTGAGCAGGAAATTTATCCACATTGTGCTGCACACGACCCAGGTGAAGTGATTATTTTCCCTTGAAATGCAGTGCACTTCTAAAATCTGCACTATATGGTAATTATAATACATGTACATTTTATAAGCTCGACTGATAAAGTTAGTGTTAGGCGCTATATAAGAAGGTATAATAATTTTTAATCATTGTTATTATATCATCGTATTCTATTCATTTTATCCAATGAAGCAGCCGGACAAAGTATACAGCTAGCTACATCCACGGTCATGATAATTTCCCTGCACCACCGCTAGTCGGTAAAACATTAGTCAACGTTCTCGATGAAACAACGGAGAAATATCCCGATGATGAGTTCGTCGTGTTTCCTGAGGAAGGGCACAGGAGGACTTTCTCTCAATTTCAACAAGAGGTGAGGCCAGGATGCAACTTAATAGAATTTCTTACGCAGTAATTGTTATTCCAGGAGGAAAGTAGTATTTCTATTTTGAAGAAAAAAAACAACAAAAATTAGCAAATATTAGGAAAAACGGAAAGAAACGTATGTGCCTTTCGACCTTTTGAGCAGAGGGTCGCGATTCGAAACCCACAATGGCATTAATTTCCCTCAGCTAGAAATTTATTCATATTGTACTGCATTTTATGGGAACAATGCAGGAATATTTATTCATTTAAGTACCATGTTCGAAGCAAATACATGATATAAGGAAGAAGATTAAAAAAACAGAAAGACAAGCCCCTCTGTAAATTTCATGTATTTGTATTGTTATTGAAAAAAAGCTGAATCTAATTAGACAATAGTATTTCACATTATTTATTTTGCCTCATCATATACATGACGACTAATGATTAATTGTCAGAAAAGACAAATACCTCAACACGTTCCGTCATCACATAACATTTTATTATTTGGCATATTATAATGTCACACACATAACCGTAAATTTGTAATTTAGAAATGCATAACCATTCTTATTCTCAAATATAAATCCATTATCTTTTTGTATTTCAGGCGAATCATTTGGCAGCGGGTCTGGTAGCAATCGGCGTGAAGCGAGGAGATCGAATCGGCATTTGGGGACCAAACTCCTTAGAATGGATACTCACCCTGCTCGCCACGGCTCGGATCGGCGCCATCTTGGTCAACCTAAGTCCGGCTTACCAGGCAGATGAAATCGAGTATGCTTTGAAGAAGGTGGTCTTGACGTTTCTTTATATTTTGTGATAATCTTTATAATTCAACTTCCCTTTTAAAGTTTTCATAATGAAACCCGAACATGCGAAAGAGCGCCTATACAAAAAGATGAAAATGGAACTTATGTTTTTACTTAAATTAGAATAAAAAATAATTTCCACCTTCAAATTGTTTGCAAAACTAAAATATATAAGGATGTGTGCGTGTGTGTGTTTGTGTGTGTGTGTGTATTTGTGTGTGTTAATGTGTCTATGGCACTTGATAACATTCGTCAATTAAAACTTTTAAGTAGCCAGCTATTGTTCTCCAATAATAGTTTGCCATCCTAAACTCTGTGTAACAAAAGTGTGCTGGTGTCACTGATACATGCATTCGATACATGCCCAGCATTCGTCAGTTGTTTATTGTACAGATTCATTTCATAATACTAGTACAGCTATAACAAAATACACCGGTGTTTATCCGGCCTTCATTAACTGGATAATACTATTTCATGTTTCTTGGATGATATCTTTATTTCCCGCTCTTTTTTTTCCAACACCATGTATATAGGCAAACGTGAAGATCATCGTGGCAGCCACGCCCTTCAAGACCCAGCGATACTACGACATTCTTGCCAGCATCTGTCCCGAGCTTGAGACTGCATCCCCAGAACATCTCAAACTCCAGAAGTATCTACCTATTTTTTTCCTTCATATTTTCATATCCAATTCAATCCCATCGCTTGTATCTATGAACCAATTATAATGATAAGGAAATAAATAACACTAACATGACTAATAAAACAAACAAAGAAAGGAATAGAAAAAAAAGGAAAGAGAAAGAGAGAGAGAGAGAGAGAGAGAGAGAGAGAGAGAGAGAGAGAGAGAGAGAGAGAAGATAAATGACAACTTCATTCTTTACTAAATTATTTCCTATATCATCGTAATTCCTAATGAACACTGTAATTTTTGTGATATGGTTTTTCTTTGTTTCTTTAGATGATATATCGGGAATAATAAAATAAATTTGCAAGTAATGCTCAAATTGTGACAGCAGCAAAGATTCAATTAGATATTGGTAATAATAATTGGTTAACCTCTGCAACTTTTGTGAGTCCAGGTATTCACTCCACAATAAAAATAGTATACAGTCTGTTTTCACCAATAAGGGGTCGATTTATCATTTTGGGCGACCCCTCTATGTTGTTGTTGTTGTTGTTGGATTTGATGACGCTCTTCAGTCTAGACATATTATCTGTGCCACGTGTCTGATCTTCATAGATTTGTTTCTCAGCTTTCTTTCGTTATCCTTTCTTTCTCATCCGTCTCTTCTCGGTTGGTCGGTTTTGTCTCCACAGACTCCGATTTTCGAACTAAAAATTGGTTTATCTGTTATGAGGCGAAATGTCTTGTTTAGACGAATGATTTATTTTCATTACGTTACTTGAAGACTCTAAAAATGTAATATTTTACATGTCAAAAAAATGTAAAATTTTAAATTCATGTGAATCTATTAATCTCTATCCAGACTGCCAGATTTAAAATCAGTCATTACGATGGGCGAAAATCAACATCAAGGTGCTTTGGCTTTCAATGACGTCATGGATATGGGACAGACAGAACATTATGACGTCATCGAGAAACGCGCAAAATCTATACAGTTTGATGACATAATGAATATTCAGTTTACCTCGGTGAGTGTTTCAGATTTTAGGAAAGTTAGACATTAATTATTGGGTTTATCATGCACGAATAAATGAAATGCTGATTTTTTCATTCACTTGCTCTTTGGTTATCGTCCTGAAATTCCTTTTGGTTTATAATACCGTAAAACACTGCGTACAAGCGTACCTCAGCATTAATTTCTTGAAAAGTGCCCTCTAACGTCCAAAATGATCAAGTGCAATAAATATTGATATGATGATATAAATAACAATACCCTAACTTCCTCATGCATATTCATAATTACTAATTATGTCCACCAAAATAAAATCAGTATGAAAAACGGTTTGTATTGTTCACTTGAACCTATTGAATGATATTATGCCATGGTTATACAGTCTTTTTTCTGTCCATTTCTTGGTAACAAATACGTTGCATTCTTTAAAGCTGATAGTAATAACTGAACTACAATGCCAATCGGACAAGCTTTTGAGTTGTCTATACCAACCTTTGAATTAGAGGTATGCGTAAAAGTTGCTTTAATTAGTGAACTGTACCATGTTGCATAAAAAGATGCGTTGAAACCAAATTCTCAAAATTAAAGTCCTAAATACGTGGTCCTGATTGGTTGAAAACTGAGTTGCGTTTAATTTTCTGACCTGCGATTAATCGCAACTTTGTTATGTAACAAGGATCTGGTCTCTTGATTCGCAACATACCTGTTGGGAACCATTACCTAGCATGAAAACATATGCAGCATCATATTGACTATATACATTTATTGAAATGGGAAAGGGGACCATTGTTTTTTTTATCAAATAATAACTGGCCTGACTAAAAAGTATTTGTGCTGCTATGTTATGTTTGCATTGTATCACTTGAAGCATTTCCTTTGACTCACTTAAGCCGGTGGACAAGCTTTCACAAGAGAAAGTATCTTTGTAAACGTGGATTGTCGTAAAGCGTTTCAACTTATTTATGTTCAAACTACATATTCAGTTGCGAGCTAAATAACTATTTCGGAACAAGGAGAACACCAACTCATTCTCACAATTGATTCCAAATCTTAGGGTTTCAACATCTAATTCAGAATAAAATACCACCACCTGTCTTGTTGGCCCAATCTTATTATCCACTTCCATTCCTGTGATTGGGTAACATGCATCGGTCAATGTAACAAAAGTCTCTAACATAATGGTTTGGTGAACGATTGCAATCCAGCTGGTGAACATGGCTTTTTTTCTGTATTTTAGTTTCATTGTTCAGATGGTAAACAAATAAAGAGAATGCATACTCCTCTATCCAGTGTAATAGGACTTAAAAGGAACTGTAAAGGTAGTCTGCAAGCTAGAGCACACAAGCTTTCACTGTGGTCCCCCCCCCCTGAATGAAAGATTCAATCTTTACTATGCAAGTTTCTTGCAAACGATCAACGACAGTCAGACCTGCCTTTAACGACCATCTGTCCATAAAGGCCATTTTTCATGACTCCCAAGACTGAAGCATTTTACGTGTAAATGAAGCTATCGACAAAGACCACCTGCTGTTTAAGATCCCCTTTTCTGTTTCTCCCCGCCCCGGTGGTCTTTATGGACAGGTTTGACTCTTGAAGCTATTCCTTAAATCAATTATTTACATTAGTTACAAAACTTTGAATTCACTGAGCATGTATTACTTATTGCTATTGTCGGGCAAGCCTCGGGCCAACCTTTGTGTGTATAGAAAGCGCATGAAATTTGAATCTATTTTTAAACCCGCCTATTGATCTATTGTACAATTATTTCAGGCTATAAGCATTTCCGAAATCTACCAGAACGATTTTTTCCTTCTTTTGAGCACATTCATGAATATTCATATGTTCATTCGAGGAGAGCTTATTACATGAATAATAATTTTGCTTTCTCCTAATCAATCGCGAGTGGGCGCTCTGCAGAAGAAGGCCCAATTCACCAAAACGATTCAAATTCATATGCGCTTCTACGCAGTGTATTACGGTATGAATAATAATTTTGCATTTATATCCAACGTCTGTCTATGCAGCGTTCATGAAATTTGAAAAGCGCTTGGTAAACCCAGAAAAACGAATAAAAGACACTAAGTTGACGCAAGGGGATGTTAACACATATGGTTGATTTTTTTAAAGGCGTTCGGCTTGTGCTAGATGTACGCATACATTTGCGTTTTCCTCCCTAATTCTGCTTTCTAGGAGCGTCTTTCGAATTTCCAAAGAGTTTATGTATTAGTTATACATGTATAATCGCAATTTTGTTAACTTTGGACAGGTGTTGGCAGAGTGGATACGTGCACTATATAAAGTGCATCTGTTATTATATCATTATAATTAAACGCAAAGGTGTAATTAAGCTCTCATCAACCAACATACAAAGCTAACACGATATAACCTATTTCCAAAAAAATTAAGTCGAACGCAAATTCTATGCTCCTTTGTAATGCTATTAAAATTGAAACCGGCTTGTCATTGCTGTGTCCGCTCATTTGAATACACGGCTTACAGATCTATCATGTCTATTGTTTGCGTTCGACTTAATTTTTCGGAAAAAGTTTATATCGTCTTGCAGAAACATTGCATGATACGTAAGAGCAGCAATCGCGGTGCAACAAATGGTAGTGAATTGCAATGATCTTACGTCGCCGATCGAGAGGGCGTTGCTTCATGAAGCTTGTCGATATGACAATTTGTTGAGCGCTTTTTGATTTAATGAAATCCTTGATTTTGATTGGATGAAAAGCAATAGGCTAAAATGAGAAGGCCTACTTTTCAAATATATGAGTAGTTTATAGCCGCAACAAGCGTCATAAAAATACCCCCCCCCCAAAAAAAAAAAACAATGCCCATACATGGAAATGACTTTAACAAATAAAAAGTCTCCTGTTTTTAATCTTCTATCAGGGAACTACTGGAAGGCCCAAAGCAACCTGTCTGACACACTTTCACCTGGTGAACAATGTCATCCTTCTCGAAGCTATGATCAAGACTGGTGGAGTTGGCAAGGTAGGTAAAAGGGCGCTGGAAGCGACTCGACACGATTCAACACGATTCTTTGTTCTGTTCACATGTAGGTGCCTGCAAATAAAGAATCGTGTTGAATCTTGTTGCTTCTGGGCCCAATGTGACTGGGGCCCATACCGTTCAATCCTATTCCAGTAAACTATAGTTTAGAAGGCCGGTTCGACAGATCAGTTGTGTTCCCGTCCAGATTACAGACCCGCTAACTGCATTTCAAGTCCATTTCAAGTCCACCTTACGCTCTGTTGTTAGATGATGGACAGACAAGTATGGTTTTTTTTTCTTATGTACACTACACATCTCTTATTTTCACAGACAACATGTATGCCACTCCCCTTGTTTCATACTGGTGGTATGTCGGGCATACTCCATGGGTTAAGTACTGGTTGCAAGAACGTCTTTCCGTCAGCCGGTTATGATTCAACTACCTGCCTACGTGCCATGCAGGAGGAGAGGTAAACACTAAAGCGAGATTCTAATTTCCTTTGATGAGAAACATTTGAAATGCATTATCGTTATAACCATGAAAGTAAAGTTAATCAATCTATGATTTCAGATTTTGGGCTTTCGATCTTCATTGGTTTAAATCATGACGTAATTTTAATCTCGAATTAATTTCTTTAAAACAAATGGTCGAGAAAGTTGGAATATCGTCATTTTAATTCATCAGGCAGCTCAATACCGATATATTCAACATTTAATGGTAATAGTCTCATTCTACTTGTTGTCTTGACTTACAAATAAGATAAATGTTAGAAGAATAATCATCCATTCATGTATTGAGTTTCTTAGAAGCTTAAAAGTGCCCCCAGAAGCCGAGATAATAGGACGTGAAGGCGAGACGAGGAGACGAGGAGACGAGGAGACGAGAAAAAGAGTCAAGAAGACAAAAAGACAACATCCTTCATTTCGGCAAATCGACTTTTATGAGACAAAAAGACAAAAATACAAGATAATAATGATAATAGATGCAATTTATATAGCGCACGTATCCACTCTGCGGAGTGCTCAAGGCGCTTTACATTATTATTACCCTGGCTTTAGCCTGACAGCCATTCATGGCGCACTTGGCATTCCAAAGAATAAATATTCCTGCCAGGTACCCATTCACCTCACCTGGGTTGAGTGCAGCACAATGTGGATGAATTTCTTGCTGAAGGAAATTGACGCCATGGGTATCTTGGATCTCGGCAAATCGACTTCTGTAGGACAATAAGACAAGAAGACAACATCCTTCATCTCGTCAAGTCGACTTCTATGAGACAAGAAGACAAGAAGACAATATCATTTATCTCATCAAGTCGACTTCTGTAGGATAAGAAGACAAGAAGACAAGATTCTGGATCCAAGATATTGTCTTCCTGTCCTACAGAAGTCGACTTGATGAAATCCGGGATCTTGTCTTCTTGTCTTCTCGTCTCACAAAAGTCGACTTGATGAGAACTAAGATCTTGTATTCTTGTCTTCTTGACTATTTTCTCGTCTTTTCGACTTCTCAGGATCTTGTCTTCTTGTCTTATTGTTCTACAGAAGTCGATTTGCCAAGATCCAAGATCTTTTCTTTTTGTCTTCTTGACTCTCTTTCTCGTCGATCTTCGCATCGAAAATTATCTCGGCTTCTCGGGGCACTTCTAAGCTTCCGTACTTTAAAAAAAAATAATTATATATTAGTGGTCACCTAGCTACGCTTCTCCTGACTTACTTGATATCGTATACTGCGTCCATTACTTCATATAATCAATCTTATTTGTTACCTCCTGCTCCTTGTTTCATTATTTTATTTAGATGTACAAGTTTAAAGGCCGTTCCAACGATGCTGATCGATATGCTCAATCACCCCAAGTTTTCGACCTTTGACCTGAGTTCAGTGGAAACCGTTTCCACCGGCGGAAGTCCAGTTCCATCCGAATTGCGCAAGAAAATCGACGCGGCACTCAACTTGAACATAAATGTAATACCCCTCAAAATGGAACTGCAACGAAAGTTTATGGGATTATTATATTTATTATTGATGTATGAAATTCGTATCAACAGAAAGATTCACAATTACTGTTTTCAATGATGTACATTATTTTGGGTCAATGTAGTAATTATGGGATG
Source organism: Temnopleurus reevesii (assembly GCA_036244855.1). NCBI lineage: Eukaryota > Metazoa > Echinodermata > Echinoidea > Temnopleuroida > Temnopleuridae > Temnopleurus > Temnopleurus reevesii. The sequence goes on along the minus strand of BQKZ01007015.1, from coordinate 11,140 downwards.
GAGTATATAACACCTGAAAACAGACCAGATTCAGGTGAAAAATGGCTTGTTTTCTGCCGAAGTCTTATAAATTCTTTCTGAGATGTAAACAACGTTCTATTAGGGAGTATTCTCCTATGCGTTGATGTAATCTTGGAAGGGGATACCGTAATACACTGCGTAGAAGCGCATATGAATTTGAATCGTTTTGGTGAATTGGGCCTTCTTCTGCAGAGCGCCCACTCGCGATCGATTAGGAAAAATCAAAATCATTAGTCATGTAATAAGCTCTCCTCGAATGAAAATAATGAATATTCATGAATGTGCTCAAAAGAAGGAAAAATTCGTTCTGGTAGATTTCGGAAACGCGTCACTATAGTCTGAAATAATTGTACAATAGGTCAATAGGCGGGTTTAAAAATAGATTCAAATTTCATGCGCTTTCTATACACACAAAGGTTGGCCCGAGGCTTGCCGACAATGGCAATAAGTAATACATGCAGAGTGAATTCAAAGTTTTGTAACTAATGTAACTAATCAATTTAAGGAATATTACGTAGCTTCCAGAGTCAAACCTGTCCATAAAGACCACCGGGGCGGGGAGAATCTTTGTTGATAGCTTCATTTACACGTAAAATGCTTTATTGTGAGTCATGAAAGATGGCCTTTATGGACTGATGATCGTTAAAGGCAGGTCTGACTGTCGTTGATCGTTTGCAAGAAACTTGCATAGTAAAGATTAAATCTTTCATTCAGGGGGGGGGGGGGGCCACAGTGAAAGGTTGTGTGCTCTAGCTTGCAGACTACCTTTACATTTCATTTAAGTCCTATTACACTGAATAGAGGAGTATGCATTCCCTTTTATTTGTTTACCATCTGAACAATCAAACTAAAATACAGAAAAAAGCCATGTTCACCAGCTGGCTTGCAATCGGTCACCAAACCATTATGTTAGAGTCTTTTTGTTACATTGACCGATGAATGTTACCCAAAAATGCACAGGAATGGAAGTGGATAAGATTGGGCCATCAAGACAGGTGGTGGTATTTTATTCTGAATTAGATGTTGAAACCCTTAGATTTGGAATCAATTGTGAGAATGAGTTGGTGTTCTCCTTGTTCCGAAATGGTTATTTAGCTCGCAACTGAATATGTAGTTTGAACATAAATAAGTTGAAACGCTTTACGACAATCCACGTTTACAAAGATACTTTCTCTTGTGAAAGCTTGTCCACCGGCTTACGTGAGTCAAAGGAAATGCTTCAAGTGATACAATGCAAACATAACATAGCAGCACAAATACTTTTTAGTCAGGCCAGTTATTATT
>BQKZ01007014.1:15880-26073 GCA_036244855.1 Temnopleurus reevesii | reverse complement strand
TGCAAAGTTTTGATATCAGTTTCATCAAGTTCATCACAGGTTTCGTATCTGCTTGATTAAACCATGGAAATAAACGTAATTTCAATGATTGAACTGATCAACTGTATTAAAACTCGTAGCAAAAGAAATATACATATTAATCCATAACTCTGGATAATGCAGATGGCTTTATAATTAATGTAGTATGCAACCAAAATTACGTTTCCGAGGTTGTGTTTCATAAAGCTGTTCATGGATCTACGCAAGATTCTACCAACAACGGGATACCCTGTCCTGCTCTCACTGACAACACCTGACGCTGAATTGCATCTATCAAATCAAAAGGGTTACCAGTCACTTGTAATGCCATGCATAGATACAAGAACAACTTTTTGAAATCATACAACCATGGACCAGCAAAATTTAACCGATTTTCAACAGTTTTGTTTATTTCGAAATACACTGTATAAACATAGCAAGTTACTTGAATAGTCAAAACATGTATAGATTACCAACTAGAACAAGCAACATACAATTATTTGCTTTTAAATTGATAATCTACAGTACAGTGATCATGGAACTATTGTGAAGGTTTGAATGAAGTTGTTTACTTTGTCCAAACCATTTTTCCATTTTGCTCACAGTGTTTTGGGGTAACCTTTCTAACAAGGAAGCATTTACCATTCTTAAATATTACCCATGAAAAGTCTTTGCAGACAATACTCAAAATTGAACAAAAACATCACAACAAAAATGCATCTACATGTAGAACAGCAATATTTGTCCCAATGCTGTACCCCTAAACAATATTCATGCATCCTTAGTCACAAAAATTCAAGATCCAATTTAAATATTGAAATGTCAACATAGCAAAATGCTGCTTGGCTTCATTATGTTGAGAGACTAATCTAATGACAAGTCAACCATAATACACCTATATAGAATGCATCCAATTAGTCCAAAACACCATAACTACATGATGTCTCATAGACTGAGTTTAGAATAGTGATCAGTAGAGGGTGTTTGGGGAAAGAGGTTTGATATACAATGTACACGCACATGGTAAAATTAACCTTGCTAAAGTCAAATCTGTTGGAACTAAAGAAATAGCTTTGACTTTGTAAGAGAAAATTTGACTTATGAGTGGTAAAAACAAAGAATATAAAGAAAAGGGGATTTGAAAGACCTTTGACTAAAGCGATTACTATTGAATTTATGTGAGTTCGACTTCGACAAGGTTGACTGTATTCAAATGCTTACTGAAATAATACTTCATACAAATTCCAACTTTTTCATTGTCAATTTTATTTAAAATGAGCAAATGAGCAGCAAATGATTGAATATTTCCATAAAAACTAATAGAAATTAGAATTATTTACCTAAACTTTTCCAGACTGTTTAATGCCAAGACCCCTCCCCCTCAATGTCAGTATGAACAGGGTAGGCCTCAGACACTGGGCAGGTAAATTGATATTCACAGACAGTGGAGATTAATGATAATTTGACACTCTATTTACCCCCAATATGCATGCAAATATTTTACTTAATCTATTCAATGTGTGTGTTCATCAGAGATGTATTCTTCAACTGTATCTTCACTGTAAGTATTCTTTACATCCCAATGTACCCCTTACAATCAATATAATGACTGGTCCAAGAATGAGCACTTCTTCATGCTAGTGTGAAAGGGGCTTGTATCACATTCTATGCACGTGAACTGAAGCAGGTGTTTTATACACACAACAATGCACCTTTTCATGATCCTATAAGTCCTCTCAGTATTAAGCGGCCTCAACCCACCGGCACAATGTATCAAATGCAATGTGCACCAACCGAAAAGACTGTAAAAGATGGGTAAATTACAATGGAACCTCATTAACACGAAATGCATCAATAGCCAAATGCAATTTCTCAGTTGTATATCAAGGGATGCTCTATGTCTCTAACCCATTTTTTTTTTTATGATGGTTTCATATTTTGTAGCTATACATGAACATTCTTTTTATTCTAGTTCCTGAAAGTATGTGTTGGCCCTATATATATCAAAATGAAATGAGTAAAGTGTAGAACGCAAGTGAAGACATAGTCCTCTAATAATGGGGTATAACCCTCAAATAAGAAAGAAAGTCTCGCTACTCTTCAGGTACCATGACACGAGACGAATAAAGTTAGAAAAATCTGTTTCGTAACAGACGTGTTAAACACGTCTGCTGCATGGCACGACGGATTTAGCTCTGACCTTCTTTCAAAAAAATATGAGCGCTGATGATGAAAATAAGCGCACGAATCCATGGTGATTAGAAACAACGCGCGATATGCGTTGTGAAGACTGCAGATGTAGGTCGGGCGAATCACTGTCAAAGGCGAAACAGGAATCAATCTGCTAGCCATGATTGCCCATGATTCGTCTGTTACGAAACGGATTTTTCTAACTTTATTCGTCTCGTGTCATGGTACCTGAAGAGTAGCGAGACTTTCTTTCTTATTTGAGGGTTATACCCCATTATTAGAGGACTATGTCTTCACTTGCGTTCTACACTTTACTCATTTCATTTTGATATTATTCAACGGAACGCGTCGCTTCATCGTTTTTATATATATATAAATGCATTTACAAAACGACTTTTCACATTCTATTAACTGTACTTGTATTTCCAAGGAGATTCAAAACAGAATCAAAGATAAGCAAAAAGGAAAAAAATATAATATATTTGTTAAAATAAATCATCTATGCTTTTATCCTTGAAATTCTTGAACTACTAACTGTAAATGTTCGACTTCAAGTTTAAAATGTCAAACAAACTCCAGGAAAAATGGACTCTCAATGTTATTTTGTACTATTATTTACAGTTTTTCCACATATATCAAGCTTCAAAATGTTGAAAGCATCGTAAATTGCCTGTGTAGCAACACTAACGAGCCATCTGTTCACCCAATGTTCTTCTTCATAATTAGAATAAAATCCATAATAAGTACAAACCATCCATAATTCACAAATTTTACAAGGGTTTTGCAGCTAATCACACTGATAGTATATTTTAATTAAAGGAGAATCAGGAAGGCATTATCAACCCTGGAACGTGCGGCTTTGACGACGAAATGCGAACGGAGTGCGAAAAGTGATTGGTACAATTTCAAAAAAGGGAAAACATTTCGAGAAAGAATGAAAAAAAAATTGGACGAACCAAACAACTTCCATTGAAGCCTTTGAAATGGTTATATGCACACAAAAGAAAGTATTTCCCCGATTTAAACGGTGTATTTCTGTTCAAGGGGAAGGAATTTCCTTATGTGTACATAATAGAGCTATGCATCCACAACACACTGCTTGAAAGGATGTAAAATTCAGTAAATAGACATGACCAATGAATGAAATGTTACAATAACAACCCGACTCCTTGAATGTGGAAACTATTTTCTCAGATATAAAAGGCATACGAAACAAAAGAAAGAATGTGCGAGCGTACAATTTGATTTACGAGAACAATGCACTTGCACCTTACTTACAAGAGCGTTTGCCGTTATAGTATTTTGGATAGCTTTGCAGGACAAAAAAAGTAAATGAATAAAATAAGTCAAAGCAGGTAGAGGAAGACAGTTTGCCCTCTAAAATTATGCTGGATGGTTCCTTTTGCAAATGTACTCTCCTTGACGTCATGAAGGAAATAACACAAAATAACACGAAATAACTCGAAATAACTCGAAAGATCCCGAAACCGACATGCAAAAACGAGCCCTAAAATCAGGATTTTTGTTTTACATGATCGAACTTGATATAAAACAGTTCTTTCAACATATCATCCACATAATCACCTTTTCGTACTTGTAAAACATGTTGTATTCGTGATTTCCTTCGTGGTTCTTCTTTAAGAGCAAATAGAATACAAATGATCTATTGACACAGAAAGAACACAGAAATTGAGGGGAAATGAAATATTAATGCTGTCTGCATACATGTAGTTAATATCGGTTAATGTACATGGATTGATATGATACAAACTACAAAAAATAGGAACTTGGGACAGAGATGAAGAATGTGGATGAAAAGAGTGAAAAATGGAAAGAGTAAGATGGAGAATACTTTATAGTGCAAAAAAGATAAATGAACAAAATAGAGAAAAAAATGGCACAGAAAGGAAGGCAGTTGGAGAAGAAAAAGAAAAAGGAGAAAGATAAAGATTAAAGAGAAACATGTATGAGGAATATTGATGAAACAAATGATAAATATAAGGAAAGTGAAATAAAGAATATTTGGTAAAAAGGCAAAAGGGAACATACAAAGGAAATAAAATGCATTGATCAGCAGATAAAGTGAAAGAAAAACAACAGAAAAAGAAAAGAAAAAGCAAGGAAAGAGAGAGATAAAGAAAGAAAGAGATATAGGAGAGATTAGAGATGGATGAGAAAAACAAATAAGAGAAGAGACAGGCCCCATCAAAGGCCATCTGTTAACACAGCATTCTCTTTTCAAATCGTTAATAATTGGTAAAAAGGGAAAAGGGAAAAGGCAAGAAATTGGAAAAAATGCATAGAATGGCAGATAGAGTGAGAGGAAGAAAGGGAAATAGAGCAAGAAATAGGAGAGAAGGAGGTGTATTCAGAGAGCAAAGAAGAGAAAGAGAGATGCTGGCAACATATCACAGACCATCTGTTCACACAGAGTTCTCATTCCAAACCAACATGAAATCACCTTTACCTGGTAGCTTCCACCATTTCCTTCCATTGTCCACAGTCTTGACCATGATGATGTAACACAACTGACCACAATGAATAAATCCAAACAAATGACCATCCAAGCTCAAGGGAGAAGAGTTTAATCCATTAGTCCCATCAATACCATTTCACGTTGGCCTATCCATATCTGATCCAACACCACAGGGATTTTCCAGTGTTAATCATTTCAACAACAAAACATGCGGACACATTGTTCATCAATCGCACACATCTTGGAATGCCAGCAGGAAGTAATGTTGACGACGGGCCTCCCGTTGTCCGCCACCACCGCCAATGCTGATCGGCGCGGCGATGGTATTTATAGCCCTGACAACGCAGCTGAAGAGTCTTTGGTGGTAATTGGTAGGAGGGAATAATGCATATTTCATGGTGGAATATAATGAAGAGTGATGCGCCGTTATTCGTGTGGTAATCAATCCGAGTGCTGGCAGGATTTATGACGATAGTGAAGAAATATTGGCTTTAAAACACCAAGGGATGATAGGGCAGTTATCGTTAAATGGTTACGTTAAGTGCTTTCAATGAGACTTTGATCCCTCCCATTATGACTTTTGACTATACAGACATGCTCGATATCATTACACAGCTGAACTTGTCCGAAAATGTTTTTGATTTTATTTACAGAATTATGTCTTCAGCACTGAATAAGAAGTGGGAATTATCCTCAATTAAGAAGCAAAGCTCACAAGAATTCTTGGCAAAAATGTATTGAAAATATGCATTTTTTTCAAATACAAATGATACACATTTTCAAAGATGGATGTCACAGTGGCTCAAATCAAATGGTCTAAAACACACATTTTCTTTATTTGTCATGATGTTTTGCAGAAGTAGATTAAATCCATATTTTTTTCATTTATATGTGGCCATAGATTTATACATGTCTCCCACCGCATCATCATCACCATCATCATCATCATCATCAGCATCATTATCATCATCATCACCATCATCATCATCATCATCATCATCATCATCATCATCATAATCATCATCATCATCATCATCATCATCATCATCATCATCACCATCATCATATTCACCATCCTTATCATCATGACTATCATCGACATCATCATCATCATCGTTATCACAGTCATCATCATCATCATCATCATGAATCATCATAATCACAATCACCACTAGCATTTATCGTATCAGGCAAATCATACATGTATGCACATCTCCTCTGACAGCTATAATTCAGCAGAAAAGATCATTCCCCTTGGACACAGGAGGTTGATTCATATGGTTACCATGGCGACAGTACACATACGATGCCAAAACCTATCACACTAAATGCAGATGTGCCCCTCTTGATTGAACAGTTTCTCTTCCTTCCCATGAGGTACGTACACTTTTCTCCTGTGCTGTCTGCTATTGACACATCAGTCATCGATTCTATCACGGGAATGGAATCAAATTTGATCAGACTCACTTTATGGGTAATAAAATGACAGAAAACTCCATTGCCAGCTCACCAAATTGTACTGTTCATTAATGGCTGGTCTATGACAAGCACTCCCTTATACTGATGTGAAAATGTTCTATTTCACACCCTGAACCCAGACTTCTTCTTCTCCAGATATATTTGATATAAATACTAAGGGGGTGTTGTTCAAAAGTTGCAATTGATCGGAAGTTGCAATTGATCGGAATGTGTCAATCAAAATCAATGTTTCATGCGCGTCTTATTAAATGCGCATACCGTGCGCGAATGAAAACATGTGTTACAATTTCCAAAGTTGCAGTTGATTTGCAGTTGATGTTGAGCAACACCCCATAAGAGTAGCTCATTAATCGCAACCACACCACAACTAGTTCTGATCACTAAAACCTAATTAGAATGAGTGAGCTATCTCCAAAACACAGAATAATATAGTGCAGACAGAGCTAGATTGTTCTACCAGAAACCATGCACAATCAAATCTCAAGGGTATGAAGCAGCACAAGGCGAAAAATAAGTAATTTTCTGGTTGCCCTCAACCAACTGACTCTCTAAAAGATCATCTGACCTGAACTTTTTGCTTTCACCAAATTGAAAAAAAAATAAAAATTTATACTTAAAAGAGAATCACAAAGACATTATCAAGCCTGGAACGTGCGGGTTTGATGAACATAATGCGAACAGAGTGCGAAAGGTGATAAGTATTGTGACGTCAAAAAAGGGACAACATTTTGAGCAAGAATGAAAAAAAAATTGGACGAACCAAACAACTTCCACTGAAGCCTTCGAAATGGTTATATGCACACAAAAGAAANGACAGCTATAATTCAGCAGAAAAGATCATTCCCCTTGGACACAGGAGGTTGATTCATATGGTTACCATGGCGACAGTACACATACGATGCCAAAACCTATCACACTAAATGCAGATGTGCCCCTCTTGATTGAACAGTTTCTCTTCCTTCCCATGAGGTACGTACACTTTTCTCCTGCTCTGTCTGCTATTGACACATCAGTCATCGATTTCTATCACGGGTATGGAATCAAATTTGATCAGACTCACTTTACGGGTAATAAAATGACATAAAACTCCATTGCCAGCTCACCAAATTGTACTGTTCACTAATGGCTGGTCAACAATGAGCGCTTCCATATGTTGGGTGAGCATGTTGTATTTAACACCCAGCATTCAGACAATTTTCTTCTCCAAGTTACGATAGACTTTAAGAATGACTTTACCCAATACTGGTATCAGTTATTGTACTCAATGATCGAATCTTCAGCATATTAGACTCGTTCACTTCCTTCAGTCTTTCTGAAAGTTACTTTATTCACAACGATTAGGGGAAATAAAGCCCAGATGTATTTGATGTACAAAGCATAGCTCATTAATTACCTCTGCACTACAGTTTTTTATCAAGATTTCCCCTTGTTAGTATGAGTGAGCTAATTCCAACTCAGAATAGTGTCTGCAGTCCTCGTGTTCTATCAGATACCATGCACAATCACGTCTCATGGGTATGATAGAAGCAGTGTCTTCAGGCAATTAGGCCAACAAAATAATTGTTTGGATGCCCAAGACCAGCCATTCCTCTGAAATTGGCCCGACCTGAACTTGTTTGAAAAATCACTGTGAAATTGAAGATAATCATGTGAAATTAAACCAACAAATTTAATTTGAAGTTTAATGGCATTTAACTCCATACTTTGTCTTGTTTTCCCCATGATAGAGTGAATTGTGCTTGAAAAATAAAACAAAATGGAAGCAACAACTTTTTCTGACCAAACGATACTTTCATAAAAAAATGGCGTTAGAGTGCAAACAAAAAATAATTTTTTTGCCTAGTCATGCAATATTAAACGCCAATGTGTGAAGTCTCATTTACCAACACTTACATGCAAAACCAAACTAACCACTGGAATGAATTACCAGGGGCCCGGTGAGGTGTATTTTAAATATTTTCCCACAAAGATGTTACCATTAATCTACATGTACATGAATTCTGGCATATTATTGGCTCATCAATGCCAGCCGATGACAAAAATTGTCATAGGCGAGTTGGTGCATGCACAATGGTTTTCTTGGGACCCATCCACATACATTCATTTCAATACCCCTTTCTGAAGTGCAGATTGGTGTACTGCCAGTAGTTTCATGTTTGTGCTGACTGTATGGACTATGTAATTTCTGCAAGCAACTTACAAATACTCAAATTCTTAACACACTGTGATGAAAACTTTAAAAAAAAAATAAAGAGTTTCTCTCTCACTAGATAATGCCCGATACTAGAAATTAATGATGCACAAATCTAAAGTACACAAGGTTCAACCTGGAAATAAGGGTCTAGTCTGTAAGATCAATAACACCCCATTCACACCTACTTGTTGGAAGTGGCTGTCACTATTAAGGCCCGGGCACACCAAACACGGCACGGCATCACGGCACGGTATTTACGCGATGTCTCTCCTGTGATTGGCCAATTGTTGAAGATCCATTGCGCGGAGGAGCACGCTGATGACCAATAACAACCAAGATACTGCGTAAAAACCGTGCCGTTACACCGTGCCGTGTTTTTAAGCCGGTTACCCAAACCAGTTCTGACAGGCAGTTTGTAATTATTTACATCTCACTGCTCACAAAGTGGACTTCAAGTCCATAGTTCCTGTATTAAAAGTGGTTTGTCAGTATGATGATGGATTCAAATACTTCCCACGTGTTCGCAAAAGTTCTCAACAGCGGCAATTCACCTTGCGAGGTGGACTTCCAAACTGGTTTGAGAGACCATTTAAAACAGGTTCAATGAGTGTGCCGAGCAGTCACACATGTATCTAATGATAAACTAGTTTATGCTTAACTGGTTTCCACTTAAGTGGTTTTAAACTATATATATGTGAATGAGGTCAAAGGCAGCGATATATCCATCATATTATATCCACTCTACCATTGACCTTGCGCAAGATTGATTACAGAGATTCCTGTAGTCTCGTTTTCTAACATGTACTGTAAGCAAATTGGGTGAAAAAGGTAAAGTTTTCTCATTCCACTCTGTAAAAATGATCAGATAAGGACGTTTGGGGGCCATGAAGCCCCCCCCCCCCCCCTCCTGTCATAAAAGATGGAAGGTAAAGGACGCAAGAGGTGCAACTCTATGCTGAGAGGCACAAAAGTTACCTGTTCGGACTTTTTGGGGCGGACACTCTTGTGGAAGGGGTAACAAAATCTACAATTAGCCACCCCTCCTTTGTTTGCCAAATCCTGGGTGCACCACCACGCACAATCTATTTCTTTTAAAGGCATATCAACTTCCAAAATAACATTTTCCTTGACCAAGAATAGAGGTTGCTATTGAAATATTAGCTGGTGGCATATAACTTTATGCCTGCTTATCGATTCAATCTTCTTTTACTGGTTAAACGAGGATTGAACACCAGTTTACACTTTCATTTTCTTTCACTATTCTAAACTGAGACTTGTATTTCCTGGATTTCCTGTTCACTCAGAGACAATATCACTATATTGGCAATTGGCTCTTTTTCATGAAAATTTCTTTTTCAGAATGCATGATGAAAATATCAGTCATCAAACTAAACCCATTTAAGCATAATAATTATTAATAAGTATAATACCCTGGCAACTAACGATCCTTAATCAATTTTAAATTTATGTCTTCTGTTAAAAGGTGTGAAATAAACTAGAATAAAAATGAATATACAATATAATACTAAACATAATGTGGACAAAAAGGAGAGATAGAGGGCGCTCTATGGCGTCAAGACGGCTTTTTGTGTCCTCTGTATTTTTGAATAAAATATCTGGAAATATCTTGGAACAAGAGAAACATCCGATTTAAATCTTCCGTTCATTGGAATATTTGAAGGACTATTTGCAGAAATCTAATACGTTTGTTGTTATTTTGTATCATAATTTGGACTTTTTCGACACTTTGATCTACGATTCTACAATGTATGCCGAGAAAGCTACACCACGCCCAGATGCACACGTTCCCAAGGGACCTAAACCCGTTTTCATCCG
>BQKZ01007013.1:10224-22844 GCA_036244855.1 Temnopleurus reevesii | reverse complement strand
GGGGGGGGGGTCAGTATAGCGAATAAATGGGGTCGACTGTTGATTTGGCACTCATGGCAGCCTAAATCGCCCCTAGAAAATGCTTTGGGGCAACTTTTTTTGTCAGAATCACCCCAATAAATTTTATTCAAGGATGGAATGAATGGTCTGATAATAGCCCTTTGAGGTGGAATTGAACCCTTTTTTTCTTCACACTATCATTCTTTTGATTGAAGGATCAAACTCCAGATAAATACCTTGAAAAACATTGTATTCAAAATTTGTTTTGTACTTTGATGTATCAAGTATATAGATTGAAAAGGTATGTTGACTGAAAAAGATCAAAGAAAAGCGACACATGTTGTTACATCGGACCCTTGGCAAGAAACCCTTTTTATATCTACTGCCAATGTTGTTATGTACATTCGGTAAACAATGTCAATAGGATTATACATGTACTTGTAACATACCCTGTATAGACACTTCTGAAAGGCAAACTCCACTAAACAAAGTGTATGTCCATTAAGTGTGCCAATAAAGGTGTTGATTTTGGAATTTTGTCTTGGATTCAGCTAGATTTTTCCATACCAGGGTCAATTTATCCAGGATAAATCTTTGTTGTTCAAAAGGTGATTGCTAGAAAGGGGCATTGTCACCATGATGGCCCATTTTAGTCAGTGTTGTATATGACCCGGGCCACCAAAAATTTAGGTTGATGACTTCGATAGCAAGATGTTGAATACAGTCAAACTTGTCTTAGTGGTCACCTGCCTAGAGTGGCCACCTTATTTGGTTCCGTCCAGATGATAATGTGTGTTTTAGAACATGTCTTTAGAGATCACCTGTCTACAGTGGCCACTTTTTCTGTTTCCCTTGATTTGTCACTATAGACAGGTCTGACTATTTAATTAAAGGTTTTGTAACTCCTTTTCCTCAACTCTGCATGACTTAAACTAGATATGTTAATTCTAATAAATTTATGTGTTATAGAACATGTCTTAAGAGATCACCTGTCTACAGTGGCCACCTTTTCTGTCTCCTTTGGTTAGCCACCAAAGACAGTTTTGACTATATTTGAAATGCTGCTAATGAAGGGTTTTAAAACTCCTTTTCCTCAACTCTGCTTGACTGAAAGAAAGTATGATAAATCGAATAATTTTCTGTTCGTTTCAGGCTGATGTTGGGCAGGGCGATGATTATGATGCCATTCGAGAGAAAGCACTTAAATGTGGAGCCATTGATGTAAGTAACAACATTTCATAATCTCCATTTTTTTCAACATATTTATAACAATAAAATGTATTTCCACTCCATGCATATATCCAGTATATAATATGCAGTTCTTATATAGCACTAATTACCTCTCGTAAAAGTCTCTAAAGCGTGCTACAATTGTTGCAGTATTATTACCCTGGCTTTAGCAATAGCAGATTGTGAGGCGCTTAAAATATATTTCAAGGAATATAATCCTACCAGGTACTCAGTCACTTCTCCTTGGTTTAGTGCAGCTCAATGTGGATGAATTTCTTGCTGAAGGAAATTTAATGCATGGGTGGGAATTGAGCCGTGCACTTCGGTAGAAAGGCAAGAGTCAGAACCATTACACCATGACACTTTATGTCGAATTTTATAGACAAAATAGTGGTGATACCTTGAGGAGTATTTTAAAATTTGTATTGGCACAGGTGTATTATTTGTGCACATCTAAAAAAAAAATGAATCATAGTCTGTAGTCTACATTTTTCAGCTGTTGGTAACCCGCAACAGGGAATAATTATACTTTTCACAGTTTATTAGCAGTTTTAACATTGAGGAAACTTTTCCAATTCTTTTCTATACAGTTCTAACTGAAAATGTTGCTACCCAAAAGATATTTTGTAAAGCGATCCTACTAGCATAGCAAATAGCGATGCGATACCAGGAAAATTATTCCCTGCATATAGTTTTTTCTATCATGAGAGAGTTTTTTATTCATGTGTTGGATTATTCACATTTTGATTTACATGTAGCTATCCACATTCATTTTCGGAATATCTCTATATTTCTGTGAAATCATATGCAAATGAAAGTGAAAGCCTTTGCATTAATTTACAAATGCATGTATTCACTACATGTACCCAGCAGAATTAGAGAGTATGGTCGGCTTGTTTTTCATGCAAAGGATGAGGTAAATTAGATTCAAACCACAAGTCACTAGCCTCGAAAAGATGTAGAGATTTGGAATGGATGGTGCTTTGAGTGTATGATAATTAGATTTCAAGGATAAGCATCTGATATCGGTCTGTCTCACTTGCAAATTTGCCTAAGGCTTGATTTGTTTTTAAATGAAATGAAGTACATACCTGGTATATATGCTCATTATGATAGTTCTGTGAATTACTTCATTATTATGTATGTTGTGTGTTTTGTCATAAGCTGTATAAGCCAATATTTTTTTTTGTGTGCAGATAATGTAATGTTTTTTGACCAGTTTTGTTAAGCATGTTTTTATTTTCGTTTTTTGATAGTGCTCATTTGCATAAAGTGCATTATACTGAGTGAAAATGTTTGCAAGGCTAAGAACTTGAAATTTGAGAAAATAAAACCACTGAGAAAATTTCAGCTTGTACTATACTGTAGTGATATGTGCTTATCAGAAATTCACTGAGAAAGATTACCAAAATTTGAGTGTATGATGAATCTTGTATCACTAATGAATACACATTCACTCTGAGTTAAAGTGTTGAAAAGGGAGTTGCTAATTAGGGAATACTGCTGGATTTTTAAATTCCCAGTGGAAGAATTTAATTTGTTATAAAGTCAATATCTTATTTTCTTGCAACTTTTAATATTTTCCCCAAAATGTCTATGCATTTTTTTGCAAACATAAAAACATGTGTGGGATATATATTCCACCCTGATTACTAGAAACGTCTTAAATTTTGTCAAGTAATCTTTTTCTCGAATTGTTCAAAAGAGGTTTTTCTTTTAGTTTATGTTGTTAATGTAGTTTGAATTATGTCAACCAATTCTGCAGCAGGGCCCTCTCTAAGGTCATGGAAAGGCTCTCCTGTTTAAGGAAGAATCAAACGAATGAATAAATTGATACATTTGAAACAATTTCTTGACTACCATTAAAATTAACCACACAAAGAGAATGCCACTGTACCGATGTCTTGAGAAAATTCTGACGATCCGGGTTAACCAAACAGTTATTTTTAGGCCATAGACCCAGAGATATTATGACTGTCGCGGATTTTAATCAGGAGTCTCATTGCTTGCGCATTGTGTATAGGGCTGACTGTAATTAATCAAGCAGGGACATTCTACCCTAATCAATGGGCTACACTGTGAACAGATGGAACAGAAGACGCGGACAAATTAAACAACTCTATTCAAGCATACATAAGTTAGCTTCATGATCACAAACGAAAATCCCAGGTGCAACTCTTGTTCCACATTTTTCCACCGAATGAGAAGAGTGGAACATTTCTTTTGTGTCCATCTTGCTATTGTCATTTCTTGAATGGGGATTATTTACTTTGTCCCAGGTCTTTGTCCCTTCTGCCTTTACAGTGCTAGGATCCCTAAGTTGAGTTTAATCATTGTGAGCAGAAGAGACAGAGTGATTGGACAAAGTACGTACTCTAAACAACTTCATTCAAGCTTTCAATAAAATAGCTCCATGATCACAGTAGAAATATAGCTTCCCTATTTATTTGGTGCATTCCGGTTTGACAATTTTCCAAAGAACAAGATTGAATGATATTTGTTTTATGTGCAGCTCACTTCAATTCAATTCAATTCCTTTATTTTTCCATTTTAAAAAATCACATTACATTTTAAATATACAATATACTTATAAAATACATAATTGAATAATAAATATGAAACATAAATGAAAAACATAAAATTAAAATGGTGGGATACTCTACAGAAGCAATTTAGCTTATTATCAGAGTCCCAAATTTAATTATCACTCATCACTCACTTTTGTGAATGCTTCAATGGAAGAGGCTTACTTTGTCCAAATTCTTTGTCCCTTCTGCTCACAGTGAATAAAGCTTTTCTCGTAGTATTGCTCAATTCTACTGTATATACGACTAGTTAACAATTCTTTGGTGCTAAAAGATTTTGTTCCAGAACTGAACAATTTTCATTTCTGATGGCCAATGCTAGTATATAAAGTTTGTTTTAATGATGACAGGAAATGACTTTGAGGCAAGAAAATTAGGCTTAATAAAATTTATTGAAAAATAGGTTTCAATAATAAAACTTTCAAAGGTAGAAAAATAGTGAAGAGATATATGTTAAAAGTCAGAAATATAATGAAAATAGAATCAAAGTTGAACATATAGAGAAAATTATATTGAAGACAATATGGTAGTGAAGAAATAGTACAAACAAAAAATATCTGACAATGAATTAAAGAAGTAGCCAGAAAATAGTGATTGCTTTAGGGGAAAATAGACATATTCCTCCTTCCTTCCTTGTGAAATAGAAAGAACATAGCCTACTTGTCAAGATAAAAAAAAAGGGGGGGGGGGGTGCCCCCCTCTAAAAAATAGATAGAGCATGGACATTTTATTGCACAACAGAAAATTACTGAGATGCATAGCCAGATAGTCCTACAATGTATATTGTGAGTTGAATTGAAGTATCTCATGCTAAATTGTCAAAATGAAATTCACACCCTTTTAGGCTATATTCACATCTTCTTCAGATAGCACAGATAACCCTCTGAAATCAGATAAGACAAACCGCCAGATGACATCATCAGCCATCGTCATGACAACAGCTGGACTCTTATCAACCCCTCTTTCTCCAATTTCCTCTCTGAGATTTATTTCGATCTTGAGTTTAATTGATTGGGCGCACCTCGGAGCATCTTGTGTGTATGGTCTGTAAACAATCGGGAGGAAAGATTTAGGGTTAATGGCGAGTGTTGATCAGGATTTACAATGACTTCTCAGGTCTTTACTTTAGGTGGTCTTATGGCTCGCCTAATTAAAATTGAAGGCGCCACTTAAAGGTTGTTCAAAGGTTTAGATGCATCCCAAGACTTTAAGGATGTATTAAAAGTGTATGAATATAGAAAACTTAAAAAAAAATCAATAAACTAAAAGAAATTATGTGGTATGCCAACATGACTGTGAGGTTTAATAATAAGTTGAAAAAGGGAATGTACTGTAACTCTAAAACTATTCTAGATTGATGCAGTTTTGCAAGAGATTCCTGTGCAATGAGAAGCTACTGAAAAAAGAAGTTGCAGCATTAAGAGTTGATGCAAGTGGTAAGTAATGACCAGAAACAAAAATCATGAGGAAAGATTTAGAGTTAATGGCGAGTGTTGATTAGGATTTACAATTACTTCTCAGGTCTTTACTTTAGGTCGCCCTATGGCTCGCCTAATTAGAATTGAAGGCGCTACTTAAAGGTTGTGTCCATGTTTTAGATACCATGAACACCTGTACCAATAATTTAGGGATGTATTTAAAAACTGTGTGAATAAAGATAACTTTCAAGAGTTGGATGAATGAATGACGTATGCCACTCATGGCTGAGGTTTAATACTGAGTAAAGGAGGGGAATGTACTATCATTAAAAAAAACCATTCCAGATGGATGTATTTTTGCAAGAGATGAGGAATGATAAACACTGAAAAAGAATGTTGATGAAACATTGACCCAGAAAGGAGGGAGACCAATCGGGAGGAAAGATTTAATGCTCATGGTTAGTGTTCCTCGGGATTTACAATGACTTTTCAGGTCTTTATTTTAGGTCGCCTTATGATTTTCGTAATTAAAATTGAAGGCGCTACTTAAAGGTCGTGTACAATGTTTAGATGCTAATTATATACTAAGGATTTATGGATGTATTAAAAGTGTATCAATAAAGATAACTTCCAATATATGAATGAATGAGGTATGCCTCACATGACTGACCAATATTTGAATACATGACAAACTGATGAAAAATTAAATGTTAATGGCAATTATTGATCAGGATTTGCAATGACTCCACATATGGCTCTCTCTCGATTAAGACATTAGATGCCATTTAAAGGTCATGTTTAAGTTTTGGCTGGTGAATTGATATCCCAAGAAATTTCGTAAAGCATATTAAGAGTTTGGATAATGATACATCAAGTCAATATGAATCAGTGATCAATGCCACATATGACTGAGAGATACAGAAGATACAAATTATCATAAAACCATACAAATAGTACCATGTGCCAAAATAGTTTATTATCTTAGAGAAAAGCTTAATTGGAAATACTGAAGAGACTGCAGTTACACCTGCCAGTAGAAATGATTTGGTATAGGGAGAAAATGTACAGTGAATAATTGATATAAAAAAAAGATAGCATTGAAATAGCAGAAAGAGGGGGAATGATGAATGTTCATCATAATTGAAAATTACTTCAGATGCTCCCACTAAAATTTTTCTTTTTGCTCTTTTGATGAAAACAGAGAGGCTTCTCTTCTCTGATTGACATGGTAAGCTACCATTAGGAGTACAGTGGAAGATGTTTTTTTAGGGAAGATTTTGTTTCAGAATTGAAAAAGTAGATTCTGGTAGCTTGAAATAGACAACATCAGTCAAAATAGAATTATAACTGAGAAATAGGAAAATGGAAAACATACATGTATAATACCAATGACTAGTAGTGCTGAAATCAGAGTATTTTTATTTTACTTGACATTTCATGTAGTTATACTAATTTTATTTTTCCCATTTTTTTGCCATGCTTGGTATAATAAGCCCTTCAAATATCTTCTTTTTTGTGATGAAAAATGAAAAAAAAAAAACCTTTGAAATGTTCTTTTCATAATGATTTTTCATTTCATGAGAATGTATAAATTTGTACTGTTCATGATAAAAGCAAACTACACAACTCCCTTGTTTTGTCTATTAAAAAACATTAAAACATTCCAAATATTGGTAATATTTCTTCGACCAGCGTCCACCAGAACAGCTAAGAATAGCTATGATATTTGCGAAGGCTTCTCCCTGATCAACAGGATGTGATTGATTTGTATCGTGAAACTATTGTACACATCTGGATTATAATTCCACAATTTAAATTCCGATGCAATAGCCCTGCCTATCTACAGCTCGCTCTGAACCCCATACAAATGGGGAATATTTGAGCGGCGGAAATAACACCAATTAGACATGAATGGACGTAATCCAAAACCTCTTTGCAGTGCATTTTCGAGAGAAGCAGAGAATTGCAAACAGCTGGGATGTGATTGCACTTTCGCACACAAATGCACATGTCTGGATTGATGTGCAATTTTACTAGTAGCAAATATGTCTGGATATAAATAACTGGTATAGCTTTAAAAAGGTTTCACTCCTGGATTAATAATGAGAAGAAGACTTTATGGTACAAGTTATCTTTCTTGGAAATGCAAGTCGTCCTGAAAAGGAGAGTGGGTAGGTCCTTTTTAGGACCACTTGCATTTCTAAGAAAGATAATTGTAAAGTACCATGAAGCCTTCTTCTCATGGTATGGCTTTGCAATTCTGTTATGGATGCCGATTGCACACATATATTTACACAATATAATTTTCCCCTTTATATTTTGTGGATTTCTTGTGACTGTAATATTTCATATTTATCCATATCCTCAGGATATCTTGTGCATGTACAAGTGATAATCATCGACCCATGATAGTCTGGATATTTTGTAATATCAGACACCAAATTTGATTTAAATACCAACTCTTGGTGCAAGAATTTGTCAAAATGAGCTGAAATATCGAGGATTTCAAATTTAAACTGAAATAATTTTTACCTCATAAAAATTGGTGAAGGATACATGTATATCGCTAATGGAAAGGTCATTTCATTTCTGATAATTTGGCTATTATTTATTTAGAGCTCAGATTTATTGATTTGCTAGCGCTTAATAATTCAATTTAGAGTGATTTGCCTCATATTTTCCCCTTTGAATAGTTTATAATTGATTTTATGGGCAATTAAGTTCTATAACGAAAGTGGATCTTTTAGATTTCTGCAGGGTAATTGACCTCATCAATTCCATTTTTGTGTAATTTGAAGAATAATCATTTCACATTTCAGTACCTCAGCTTTGAATGAAAGAAGGCATTTAATTATCAAATCAAATTTTGATAATGTATGTACGTACGATAGAGACCCAGGCAAATTACAGATTCACAATAATGTTGTGTACGGAAAAGGACCAAACTATTGAGCTAACGCTATTAAAAACAAATTTGATTTCATGAAATTGATTGAATTAAACCTATCCATCTTGCCAACAACATAGTGGAACTTGTCACATTGAGCAGGTCTGAATGGGGTAAAGGAAAATAAACTCCAAATTGAGAAAATGTTGATCTTTTGATTTGTTGAAAATCCAGTGGTTCAGGATCAGTTTGTGAAATACCTGAAGGTCATGTAATGAGGAATTCAAGAAATTAAACAAAATCCAAAAAGGGAAAATCAGACTTCTTTCTGATTTCATATTCTATCTGATTTCGATGTGCAGGTCACGTATTTGTATTGTCTTGCAATTGAATTGAGAAACCTCTCTTTCTAAAGTGTAACAGAGACTCAAAGAGCGCACTCCCCAATTTGAAGAATCGAATGGGGTCGATTCCAGAGATATCGTAAGGGACAATTTGATTGTGTTTGCTTGTTGTTAAAGGGAAGTCTGATGCGGAAATTTAGACAAGGAATCAAAGCATGTGGTATGACAGACATATTTTACTTCTGTAGTGTCTTGAAAGGATGAAATTAGAAATTAAGTTAAATCTGGGATTGTTATCGCAAATTAAAGAGTAATTTTTGGTGTACTCTGTATATGTGTGTGTTTATTTGTGTTTGTTTGTTTATTCTCAAAAATGAAATGTTGAATTTTCAAATTTCAAATTTTTATTGTTTTCTTCAAAATGGGAAGATTAATGACATAATAGATTTAGTTGGAACTGCAGTCCCTGCATCTTGAAGGGAAATTCAATTCAAGATATAAATTATGATTCCAATTTCAATTCTACTCTTTACATGTACAGTGTCATGTATACATGTAGTTCTTGAAAGATCTGGAGAGATATTTTGTTGTTGATAACTAGTATGCTGTCCAGGGCAATGCCAATTGTGAAGGTAGACATCTATTTGACACTATAGTTTGTGATTGATTAATTCTATCTTCCAATTTCAATTATATTCCACTTTTATTTCAAATTATCTGGTTCACAGGCCATGCCAGTGCGAAATATAAAGACTGATGTTGAATGTTACCTCTTCAATGTTGCATCTGAAATGGAATTTTATTCCCAATTTCTATTCTAATTATGATTATAACCACTTTAATTTTCTTTGAATACAGTATGTTGTAAAGGACCTCAAGAGGGACTTTGTTGTGGAGAACATTTGGCCTGCAGTTCAAGCCAATGCGAAGTATGAAGACCGATATTTGTTGGGCACTGCAGTATGTCGACCCTGCATCTCTAAGGGCATTATACAGGTGGTGAAGGAACACAACGCACAGTATGTTGCACATGGTGCTACGGGCAAGGTGAGTTGATCACTAGCTTTTGGGAATGTGACTTCTTTTTACTCTTTCTTATTTCAAAAGAACAAAAGATGATAGATTGTTTAATTGTATGTAGAAGAAAATCATCCTTAGAGATTGAAAATAATGAGATTGAAAATCGGAACAAACGTTTTCAAAAATACTTTAGGCAAAATATGAAACTTTTGTGAATCTATGTTGAGTAGAAAAAGATAGTAAAGACAACAGAATAAAGAGGCAGCTATCTACATGTATATAGATTTTTAAGAGCTCAAATCAACAATATTCAGATTTCATGAGAGAATGATCAGCAACTCTGGGAGGCTGTTTAATCAAGTTTGTCGCAGCAACCGGTTTGTCATTGCTGAATAATGAATTGAAATTCTTGATTTTGATAGGATTAAAAAAAAAATTTCTTTTACTGTTGCTACGGTAGGTTAACTGTTTGAAAGGCAGTGTTTGTTTCTGTGAAAAGCTTCATGAAAATACTCCTTGTATGAACAACTTTTTGGAGCTGTAAGAAACTGTGGCCATATGACTGGGCACTATGAGCAACACTAAGGAATCAATGCAGTTATTGAGTTAATTTCATTCTCTGAACTAATATATCAATTTAGCTTTTTATTTGTGCAAGTTTTTTAGTATTTTTTTATGAGTGTACTCTATGTTGTCTGAAATTCAAGTGGATATAGGAGCTCAGCAAGAGAGAGAGAGAAAGAGCAAAATAAATTCAAGGAGAATGCACTTTTGAGAGGCAGGTGCAATATGATAAGAATTGATTTTCTTAATGTTCAGATTATTTCTATTCTCATGGATCAGCACAATAATTTAAGATAGAAATTGACTGTTGCATCTTGGTTGTGTCGAGCTTGGGATTTTTTTTAAAGATTTCTTCTTTGAGTTTTTTTTTAAATGAGGAATAGCTATCTTCATTATACTCAGCAGATCAGCTTACATGTATTTCTTATGATTAAGATTCTGATAGGATCAAAAGCTCAAGCTCTTTTTTTTTTTTTTTTTTACTTCAGGTTATTTCTTAATGGGGTATGATGTATTATGCAAGGGATCGTATGTATAATAGTTTTATTCTGATTTGATGAATAACGTTGGATTCTAATTCACCTTTTCTCAACAGGGAAATGACCAAATCCGCTTTGAGCTGAGCTGCTATGCTCTTCATCCTTCTATTGAGGTGAGTCCATTGTTTAGAAATAATAGAGTCCATAGCTGCCAGTCTTCCAAAAAAAAAATGAGGTTCAAGTGTTTTTGCAATTATTATGCTGTTTGCTTAAGATCATTTTAAGATCATAATACAAATCGTGAGCAAGCTAAACACTCGAAGCTGCCTAGCTGCATGCCTTTTACCAGCAATTGTTTGAAATAGGCACAATCAGCATCATTGCAGGGTTTGTATTTAATTCATAATGGGGAATGACAGAACAAAGTATTACTACTCATCTCGCCCTGTGACCGTGAGAAAAAATGATATCTCATTGTAATATACTTTATAAGAATGATAAGTCTGTATTTATATAGCGCTTAATAAAATTTTCTCTTGGCGCTTATATAACCAAATACTTTGTAAGTTTTTTATATTATAGTTTAATGATTTCACAATGGAATCATGAAATGAAGTTTGAATGCATTTTGTTTGGGATTAATTGTCAAGTTACACATTTCTAACAATATTCATTTACCCTATTCAAGAAGAAGAAGAAGAAGAAGGAAAAAAAATTATTGTTGCCAAGAATGAAATGTCCCTCCATCATCTTCAAACAGATCATTGCTCCTTGGAAGATGCCAGTATTCTATGAACGGTTCCAGGGGCGCAACGACCTATTCGCTTACGCCAAAGCTCACGACATCCCCCTCCCGATCACTTTGAGTGCACCTTGGAGTATGGATGGAAACCTCATGCATATCAGCTATGAAGCAGGTGTGCTGGAGGACCCCAAGGTGAGACTTGTTCTTTTGTAATGATGATGATGATGATGATGAAGGCGAAGACAACGACATTGACGTAAATATGGTGGTGGTGGTGTTGATGATAATGATGATGGAGCAGATGATGATGATGATGAAGATGATTGTGATGAGTAATTTGGTGATGATGATGTTGATGATGGAGATGATGATGATGTTGATGATGGAGATGATGATGTTGATGATGGAGATGATGATGTTGATGATGGAGATGATGATGNATACAGTATGTTGTAAAGGACCTCAAGAGGGACTTTGTTGTGGAGAACATTTGGCCTGCAGTTCAAGCCAATGCGAAGTATGAAGACCGATATTTGTTGGGCACTGCAGTATGTCGACCCTGCATCTCTAAGGGCATTATACAGGTGGTGAAGGAACACAACGCACAGTATGTTGCACATGGTGCTACGGGCAAGGTGAGTTGATCACTAGCTTTTGGGAATGTGACTTCTTTTTACTCTTTCTTATTTCAAAAGCACAAAAGATGATAGATTGTTTAATTGTATGTAGAAGAAAATCATCCTTAGAGATTGAAAATAATGTGATTGAAAATCGGAACAAACGTTTTCAAAAATACATCAGGCAAAATATGAAGCTTGCGCACATCTAAATGTATGTTGAGTAGGAAAAGACGGAATAGACAGAACAAAATGAAGGAGTAGCTACATACAGTAGTATGAATTAATCAATGGTAATCAACTCTGGGAGGCCATTTCATGAAGCCTCAGTGACAGTCAGTGCTGACCCATAAATTGAAATAGTTGACTTTGATTATTAAAAAGCAGTCTTTTTTTTTTATTTACTTTTGCTATGGTAACCATCAGAGAAATGAGTTTTTGTAGCTGCAAAAAGCTTCATGTAAATACTCCTGGTATAAGGAGCTCTGTGAAGCTGAAAGAAACTTGTACCTATAAAATTGTGCACTACAAGTAACTCTATTTATAACTAAATAATAAGTTATTGAGTTGATTTCATTCTCCGAACAGAGACAAGACTTTAGCTTTATATTTGCGCATGATTCTTTTTATTGACATTTGGGAGTGTATTCTGCTCAGCAAGAGAGAGAGAAAGAGCAAAATAAATTCAAGGAGAATGCACTTTTGAGAGGCAGGTGCAATATGATGAGAAT
>BQKZ01007010.1:7246-20374 GCA_036244855.1 Temnopleurus reevesii | reverse complement strand
CGAGGCCGCCATCCATCTCAAGCCTTACCGCTCATGATGTCGGTCTCCTGCGTTCCATTATTCCACTCGATATAATGTTAATCATTATGTTTTGTTCATTTTTTCTACATTTATTACGATTTACAATGTTTATGATCTATGTACTGACGTTTATATATGTTTGTTTATATTGTATTATTTGAATGCAGAAATAAAACCCAATCAATCAATCAATCAATATATACATATATCTAATGACACGTTTCAAATTAAAAGTTTCCCAACACCTGCTCATAATGTCTGCTCATGTTTTTACACACATACAAAACAAGTTATTGTTGATGCTAGCATCAAGTCCGATAAAAGAAACATATCTGTTGATGAGAGGATTTCCACACATCAGTTTTCCAAATAGTTATCGGAGAGATGTGTGAGAGAAAAACAGGTATTGAGCGATTTTAGCAACAAAAATATTAGCATGTACATTGCACGTTTTGTCTGTGCCTGTGTTATATAATACATGAAAAAAGACAAATGAAAGGGAAAGAAATACAATGACACTCTCTTGAATGTCTCTTTTCATAGAAAGTTTTTGCGCAAAGATTTAACTCACTTTGACAAAAAATCAGATAATTTCAAACACCTTTGAGATGACATCGGATTGTTTTTGGTTCATTGTTTTGACTCCGTGTGGTAAAATATTTCATCTTGATGAAAGCATTGCAGGAAAGAACCAAAGACCATGGTGAAAAATAAAGAGTGTAACACAAGAAATAATTTAATTTATTCTTCTATGACTACTAATTATATTTCAGCAATCTGTGCCTAGATGTTGCCACATTGCTCATCCAAAGGTCAAATGCATAGATCTTAAAAGGATACTTGATCCAATCTTTCTGTGGACCAATAACCAGTAGTAGATTCTCCCAGTAGCCAACCACAGCACCAGTACCACACCAAACCAACTGCCTTGGACGCATTTGACTGCTTGTATCAAACTCACAGTATGTCTTCTGCAAAAAACAACAAAACATATCACGGTTGTAATGGTGAATAGGACGATTTCTCTTTTACCCAATAATCCTCCATAAAACTGATATTTAGGGTAGCTTTATCATAATTTGTGATTATCATGTCAAAATCACATTATAGCCAATGAGCAGCAATGATCTTAAAATAATTACTTATAAGCATGAAATATTAAATCAACTTTTGATGAAAGAAATATGTTGTTGAAAATACTGAAATGGAGCTATGTGGCCAGTAGGAATGTGTTTTGACAATGAGACAGAATGTTTTCCCATCTTTCAGGAAACTTCACTGAAACATAATGACTAAATATCTTAATTACATTACATTCATTCAGCTGGACTAACATAAAAACACTACAGTAAGGACAAACATTACAATGTTTAAAATCCTGCAACAAAATCATCTTTGAATACAAACAGTAAAGAAAGAACTTTTCCATATAATGAATAATGTGAACATGATTATATATATTTTAAAAAAAATGTAAACAAACCCCCATAAAAACACCCCTGCTGCATGGCACTATCACATCATCAATCAGAAGAGGGAGTGACACAGTTCCTTAGTATATCAATGCACTTCATGACAGGGTATATTTGTGTAGATGCATCAGCCCCTGGTTTATCATTAGGTTTGAAGACCACTGACGAGATGAACAACTGAATTTAGATTTTTATCTGCACTTTACACATGAATATATTAATATCAACATTACATGAAATGGTACCAGTTTTAATTTGTAAAGAAATGTAAACAGCACCATTATCATCACAAACTTTACAATGATTGTGAACATACTTTTATAGCAGATTACCCTATTGATAGTAGTGCTGTATCACTGTGAGTGTGAACGTACAGGTTCAGATGAACCTATCGATAGTAGTGCTGTATTACTGTGAGTGTGAACGCACCTGTAAATCAGATGAACCTATAGTAGTCCTGTATCGCTGTGAGTGTGAACGNGAGGGAGTGACACAGTTCCTTAGTATATCAATGCACTTCATGACAGGGTATATTTGTGTAGATGCAACAGCCCCTGGTTTATCATTAGGTTTGAAGACCACTGACGAGATGAACAACTGAATTTAGATTATTATCTGCACTTTACACATGAATATATTAATATCAACATTACATGAAATGGTACCAGTTTTAATTTGTAAAGAAATGTAAACAGCACCATTATCATCACAAACTTTACAATGATTGTGAACATACTTTTATAGCAGATTACCCTATTGATAGTAGTGCTGTATCACTGTGAGTGTGAACGTACAGGTTCAGATGAACCTATCGATAGTAGTGCTGTATTACTGTGAGTGTGAACGCACCTGTAAATCAGATGAACCTATAGTAGTCCTGTATCGCTGT
Source organism: Temnopleurus reevesii (assembly GCA_036244855.1). Lineage (NCBI taxonomy): Eukaryota > Metazoa > Echinodermata > Echinoidea > Temnopleuroida > Temnopleuridae > Temnopleurus > Temnopleurus reevesii. The sequence goes on along the minus strand of BQKZ01007010.1, from coordinate 17,992 downwards.
GAGTGTGAACGTACCTGTAAATCAGATGAACCTATCGATAGTAGTCCTGTATCGCTGTGAGTTTGAACATACCTGTAAATCAGATGAACATATCCATAGTAGTCCTGTATCGCTGTGAGTGTGAACGTACCTGTAAATCAGATGAACCTATCGATAGTAGTGCTGTATTACTGTGAGTGTGAACATACCTGTAAATCAGATGAACCTATCCACAGTAGTCCTGTATCACTAAAGAGTGCAAGGAATCTGTTGTCAAAGGACACAGCCATCTCAATGAAGGCGTTTACTTCTTTAGTCTTGGTCTCTAAGATCTCTTGTTGCATGTCACTGCGGTCCAGTTTGTAAAGCCGTTTGTCTCGTGCTAGCAAGATGTGATTCTGTCTGTCGCCCCCTATCACACACCAGCTGCTTGGCGGAGCATCTAGTCCTGGGTTACCATGGAACACAAGGAAACACACATTACAAACATATCATGCTGCATAGAATAACTATGGAAAGTGGACAAAGTAAACATATACCAGTAACTGCTTCTAAATGGTTCTCTTAAATTAGTCCTTTACTGCGCAGTTGCGCAATACATGTAAGTCTATAGTAACAAGTTACTGATTTAGATTTATCTGACTGTCAGCCCCTCATAAGAGCTTTACAATCCACCACTGTCTCATATTCAACACATAATCACCGGTATATTTGCTCTTCATCAGACAGCTTGCTTCATGACTGAATGGTCCCAGGATTCGTTTCCTGGCTGTATACTGAAAGATGTTATCAGATGGGAGTTACTGCTAGTCCATCTGGCATTCATGAAGAAAGAAATACTGCTAAATTGATCTGGTGCCGCACATCAGCTAATGGGCCTACGATCAAAACAAATTTTCATTTCAGTTTACTTATCATTATATCACTTTATCTATTTATTATTGGAAAGAAGTATTTTCCTACATTTGGAGGTGACAGTAGAAGAAGATGGTACTAACCTGGAACCTCCATCATCTTCCTGCTAGTAGGGTTATGTACATCATTGACAACCCATATCCTATAGCCTCCAGTCAAGACAGCTACACCTGTTCCTCCATACGATGTGTTGTGGAACACCTTCGTCTCAATCACTTTAGACTCCCTGGCTTCCTATTCAAGAATATAAGAAGTTCAGGATATTGGTAAATAAAAGGTCAAACCTTGGCTGCTCTACTCTTTGAATTGAGCACTCTTCATTGGTGTTGGATATTTTGGTCCTCTATTTTTCTTTTCCACATTTGTGCTTTAGTATAACGATACATCCTGTCGAAAAGTGACCTTGCCCTTTAATATTCAAATGTAACAAATGGAATATGTCTATGAAAGTAGACTTGTCATCATATAGAGGCATGGAAGTCTGTCTAATGTATGTCAGAATTATCTCACTAGATAGAGCGTGCATTAAAAATAATATGCTCATTGCTACTAATGCTTACAGCGTAGATCTGTCATTATATAAGAGACATATTGGAGGACAAAATAATGACATCTGAAAAAGAAACCAGAAAACATTTAGCTTATTTCACATGGTTATTTCAGTGCTTGATCTTTACTTTTCCTTTAGGGAGCCAGTCAGGCTCCTTACCTTTATTGTGGTATAGCCTGCATGAGTCTTTCGGGGCCCAGTGTTATTGTGTAATTTTATGAAACTCATTGATCAAAGAAGTTTGAGAGCCAGCCGGGCTCCCAAACTTATTTTCTAAGGAACCCCTTGTAGTTTTGGGGAGCCATTTGACACCGGGCTCCCGCTAAAGTCAAGCCCTGGGTTATGAACAGAATGCATTACAAACATAGCAAATGGAGTTCGAATAAACCTTCAGCACCATAAGTTTAAATCTAATTGAAGTATACATAAAATGAAACTAGTTTATTTCAAAGATAAATTAATTTTTCCACTAATATGAAACAACAAGCATCCATCTTTGCTTATAATATATTCACATATTAGGGTGCAACATGGGTCAAAAAGTGGAAAAAATGAAATTCCATGTTTCCAACGATAATACAGCTAACTAGAATAATTACAGAATAGTGAAATAAATTATGGTACGGACAGCTTCTGTCCTGAAACCATTCAAATGATAATGTCTTTCGTAACTTTTTCTTTTCAAGAAGCAAGCACACAATATTTTCTTATCCGAAATTCCTTTTAATTGTCATTTTATCTATCTTTATATTTCAACACAGAGACACTTGCATCTGCTAAAGCTCTTTTGCAGTAAGTCATGCTTGCACTACAATTAGATGCATCTTGGTGAAGTGGTTCTGATTCTTATAGATAATAAGTATTTTTGAAACTGCAGACAAAATCTCAATCATCCAAGAGTAAAATTAATACATTTTTTGTACACAATATGTAAAGATATAATCTGTGGACATTCCAAAATTCAACTAAAGAAAAAAGCATGCTGCAAAATTATTCAGCTCCCTATACAAACCATTGAAAATTGTAAGGGCAACAGAAAATATAGAGCCAGATGCTCATTGTTTTAGACAATGGGTGACTTCAAGTCTGGTGTTAGGTGTTAGTGTCGATGTTGAGAGAGCAAAACGGCCAGTGAACTGAGCTTCAACACCTTTGGTCACTTTACAGAAGCGATACGATTGCTGTATCGATCGCCCAACACCAGCCATAACACCAAGTGACGTCATACAAGTCCTATTTTAAATCATACAAATTGTGTAATCTTATTTAAAATTCAGAAGGAAAAATATTGCCTTCCTACATTAAGAATGTGGTTTTAATTTTTATTTTCAAGTTTCACTTTAAAGTTAAATTAACCACTAACATGTCACGAGTTGTCGTAGCGAAACTGCAACTGCTCTGCGAGTCAAAAAAAAATTGCATGATTTCAACACCAACACCAACACCTAACTTTTCCCAATTTTTCCAATCCCTAGGGGTTGGTGTTGGAGTATGGGGAAATTGCACGTAAGTCGTTGACACTGACCATGATCCTCGGTTCAGCAGACGACATTCAACGGCAGCAATCAACATGAATGACCGAAAATACTTCAGAATCTTTCGAGGTCAACCCCAACATCAGCAGACTTCAAGTTTGGTGTTGAGGCTGGGGTTGGTGTTGCTGCAACACCAACACCAGCCTTCAACACCGTACTTTAATAAGTCATTCCATGAAATCATGTGCTAAGAATTTCACATCTTCATCATAACATCATGCTCTATCCAATTTGTCTATCTTTTGTCATTAAATTTCATACTGAATAATACTTTTGTGCTAGCATATTGGTGAAGACTGAAAGGTGGATCTACATGTTCAGATAATACTAAGAGACCACACAGCTGCACAAGAATATACTTGAAGGTCTACAAACTTCTACATACATGTATCAGGCAGTGTTTGGCTCATCTTTCAACGCCCTGGAGCTGAAAGAGGTTCCAACAGTTGCAGTAAGGTTGATGACTATGCAGGATTATTTGAATGGTGTTTGGTGAAAAGTGGAATGCTCTCCATTTATAACCATTCAACATGGCGGAGACTTCTAGTGCTGAGAGATGTGAAACAGTCTCCAGGGCCCCATAACATAAGGTTTGCGATTAATCGTTATTTGATTTTGCGATCGATTGCAAACTTAGTACATGATTTGCCATAGACTTGCGATTGATATCAATCGCTATCAGATTAGCAATTAATTGCAAACCTTTATGTTACGGGGCCCAGATCATCCCAGACCCATGCTTCACAATAGTCCTTATGGCATTAGAAGTGTCTGTCACTTATCTTAGTCTTCTGACTCTGTGACCCTAAGCAGAAAGGTGTGCTACATAATGGCCCGTATTCCGATAGTGAGGTTTAACTTAATCTGGGACTAAGCCATTGTTATTTAGACCCGGGCTATTGAAAAGTTAAACCAAGAGTCTAAATGACAATGACTTAGACCTGGGTTAAGTTAAACCTCACTATCAGAATACGGGCCCATTAGTCTAATAAACAATTAATTCTTGCAATATCCAAGTGTTCCTTGCTGTTATTTTCCTCCCTCCTTTGGTTCTTGCCAACTTGCATTCCCATAACCTGACTGCAGTTGCTGAAAAATGATTCCATCCGTCACTAAGGTGTGAGATAGTAACAATTCTAGTGCCTTTAAAATGGCGAATTGTTTTCTCCCAATATTGTCTTGTGAGTTTTCAGGAGCTTGGAGATCTCTTTGTAACCACTACCTTTCTTCTGCAACTCTTCCCGTTTCCAAAAGAATACATTACCGCACTATCGTTCAAACTTATAAATCACTGTCTACGACAATTCCTCATTATATCTCCTCACTCTTTCAACAGCAGAAAACGTCATATTCTCTCCGTTCCACCTGTGCCCCTTCCTATAAGATTCTGAAGTCTAAAAAACAAGCCGGTTTCAACTCTTTTCAGTCCCTGGCCCCACGACTCTGGAATAGTCTTCCTGCATCTCTCCGCAATACCAAATCACTCAACCTTTTCAAGAAACACCTCAAAACCCATCTTTATAATTCCTAATGTAACTGAATGTATGTATTTTTAAGCAGCGCTTTGTATCCTCTGGAAAAAGCGCTATATAAATTCAATTATTATTATTATTATTATTATAATATCCTTTCTGAACTTCTGGGTCAAATCTGTCATCTTCGTCATTATGCAAGCACAGTACAAGAGACATTCAGTATGAAATGACACATGATGAACAAAGTACATTGAACATGTTGTGACCGTCTTTAACATTAACATTTTAATTCTCTGAACATTGAGCATTTGGCATAGTCTCCCCGCATCTCTCCACAATACCAAATCACTCAGCCTTTTCAAGAAACACCTCAAAACCAATCTTTATAATTCCTAATGTAGCTGAATGTAAAGGTATTTTTAAGCAGCGCTTTGTATCCTCTAGAAAAAGCGCTATATAAATTCTATTATTATTCATTTGGAATTGTCCATACACTTTTCAATGGATGTGTATAGGGGGTTTAATAATTTTGCAGCAGGAAAATTTTTCATTTATGTTTGTATTTTGGAAAGATTATAAATAAAATCTTTACTTTTGTTCTCTCATCTAACTGTATAAACCTTACTCTTTATTGCATGGACCATTCACTATCTATCTGCAGTTCCAAAAATACTTAATTTGCTAAATGGCTACAAATTTTAGGGGGGGGGGGCATTGAATAATTTTGTTGCTCACTCTAGACGTATCATGACACAATTTGTGTGCACCTAACAGACTGCTTAAGTGATAGGATTGAATCACTACCCAATCACCCAGTAATAATATTGAGCAGTTGTCATCTGGCAAGCTGCGATGGCATTTACCATTATTATTATTATTGTTAAGCAAAAGCAACATAGAATGGTTAATATCTTTGGTTAAAATGTGTTTCATGGTTAATTCAGGAGATTATTATTAAAAGAATACAAGGTAGTTCCCCCAATCAGTTTCTCTGATGCTCTGGATGTAAAAAGAAGAAATAATACAAAAGCGTTGAAATATGCACATGACTCCACGGTCATTTGTAAAAAAAAAAAAAAAAAACGTTATCATGATTTGAAATTGCTAAATAAAAAAAAAACAATACCAGAGGCAAACTAATATTTTTAATGTGCAAATAAGTGGATACTGTGTACTTTCTCTACTTTGAATTTGTTTCTAGTTAATCTATCAAAGTTCAGTAGATGGGAATCAGTTGAATTCTCTGCATACATTTAGAGTACCCAAATTAAATGGAGACAAAACTCTGAGGTGTTTAAATCTGCTTCATATTTGCTTTCACTTTGTCTTTATTATTTTTTGTATTTTGGTGTGCATTTTTGTATTTTTATTTAGCTTTTTTATTACGGTAAATAAATAAAGATTGAAAATGAACTTGTAAAATCCGAGAGCAGGGTGAATAGCGTGCTCGAACTCTTAAGAAAGGAGTCTTTAGGATCTCAGTTGCGTCCCTCAACTCAGTGGGGTCCTTATTCAGCCCTTTACATAGCCTTATGGACCAATGATAGCAAAGTAAACACAAAACAAACTGAACATAAAACAGAATAGATAACTTTGCCGTACAGAGCACACTGAAGCATAATCAAGAGTGTTTTACCTGTCCCATGTTGAAGTTACGTTGATACTTTCCAAAGATATCATAGACGAGTACAATGCCATCATCCTGGATGCAGAGAAGATCTTCTGATAGAGACCAACCTATATGGATCACATTGCCGCTATCCCACTAAAAACAACCAAATGGGAAAGGAAAAATACTCAAATATGAATTTCAGAAACAACTTTTCTTACGGTTTACAGTAGCTCTTTTAAAAACAGAAAGATAGTATGATGGTCAATAACTAAACAAAATCTCTGATACAATGTTTTTTTTATAAAGTAAAATGTAGCATGGTGATAAATCATTATAAGAAGGCCTATAGACTATCCTAGAAGGGTAAGCCTTTAAATTTTCTGTACTGATGGTTGACAGGTTTCGGTTCACACCTTATCTTTGTAAAAACATTGTTCTAGAGATCCTGAAGGCTGTTCTTTTTTTTATCAAATAAATAATACCATGCTAACAATGAATTGACAGATACATGTTTTCCTCACTTTATGAAAGTTGCTTCAAGAAAATATTCAATTTTACTTTTCATTATAATCAAGTTATGAAAAGTCTTAATTTTGAACCACAACTGTTTATCTGGAGTAAAAATTGTGCTGAAACCTTGCTACATAACTGAATTACTTGATGTGTATCTCTACAAAATAACAACAAAACAACAAACAATAAACTGGAAATTTTACACAATATGAAAGAACTTTGAGCAACTGATCTAAAATTGACGATGTTTGAGAATGCGTTGAGTACTTACTTTGATTCTTGATATTTCTTTTCCAGCAGCTGAGAAGATGAAGATGACTATGTGGGATGAACCTCTGACTTGAGTGATCTTACTACTGTCTCTCATCAGAGCTAAAACAAATACAACATGTAGAGTCAATAATGTTCATAATCATACTGATGATAATGATTTTGATGATAATGGTGGTTATGGTGATGATTAATGATGATGGTAGAGATGACGATTATGTGGATGATGACGGTGATGATGATGGTGGCAGTGCTAATGGTGATGATCATCATTATGATGGTTATAATAATAATGATGATGATGATAATAATGGCAGCGACGGTGGTGGTGATGATGATGTGGATGATGGTGATGAAGACAATGATAATAAAGGTGGTAGTGGTGGTGACGATGATAATGGTTGTGAATATCATGATGACAACTTATAAATAATAATAAAAATACCTTAAATAACCAAAATCTAACAATGGCCTAAACAAAATCCAGTTGTGCAAATTCCAACAGACATGAAACTTTCAACAGATCAAATGCCTTTCCTTACATAAAACATGACTTTAATATTCATAACCCAAAACAATACAATTTGTGTTACTTCATAAAAATCTGATATTCCAAAAGTTGCAGTCATAATGGTGGACGCAAAACAAAGCCAAATTAAGTCAATGAAAGCTATGCATGTACAACATGCTACGTTATTAACCAGTTTCTTAGACTTGTGAATTATTGGCATTTTTTTCCAAAAGGTTAAAAATAATATAAGTTGTGGCTCATAGTGTTTATAAAAAAAAATAGAATAAAACATTTCACACTCTCTCATACAGCACCTCTTTTATGATTCATAGATGTAACCAAAGATTACTTATAGAGTAAGAAATGTTCTTACCAATAGGTCCTCCAAAGGGAGCTACAGCAACCTTGAACTTCCTGAGGTCAGCTACCTCCTGCCATAGTCTGTCCATAGAGTACAACTCAACCTTCCTACAACATCAAAACACAGGATGTGAAAGTCTCAAACGTTGGAACAGGTTCACATGGTAATGAAAACAATCTTCGTACATATTTGCTATCTTAGTATTGATTTTGTAAGTACTTTAATAATTGTCTATTAATTCTAGTTCATGAAATTTTGAAGTTCATACCCAGATTAAAGGGTAAGTCAAGCTGATAACATCCCTTTTTTTATTTCAATACCAGCGGCAAAATTAGACAGACAAAAAAAGTTTAATCTGACATTCCAAGAATTCTATGATATTATAAAGAGTATCAATGATTAACCTTACAACTTAATCATCAACCCATTAAAGCCCAAATATAAAGTTTTGGTAAGAGCAAATATTTTTATTCCAAAATGTCCCTCTTCATGATGGTGATATCAGATTTTTCGCCAGCGATTAGGACCATATTTTGTGCAAAAAAATTGCAAACATCGGCAGCAGAAGTCCAAAATACACGCAGGTAACAAACAAGTCCAAAAGCAACTTTAAATTTAATTACATTTACTTTAGGTTAACGCTTGGCTCGAGTGACTAACGTGTAGCTTCATTATTACATCTGTTTTCCCCTTGATTCATCTCTTTTCATTACGTTTGGAGTTTAAATCAATAACTATTTTCCTGCGAACCCATGTTCTTCAAGCTATGCTTTTTAATACTAGGTTCCTCATATTTCACGTGATTGCATTTCTTTGTCAAAACTAGTCTGGGTTTATTTAAAGAAATAAAGTTTTGTTCATTACAATTGTATTTTAAAGGCATGGGCATGACATTTTTGCAGAGTAATAACGTTTTTGTGGATTAATTTTAATGACGTTTTTGCGGAGTAGAGTCCAAGTTTCCTTGTAACAAAATAAATGAAAGAAAGAAATCTGTATTATCGGTTGGCTATTTCATGTACATGACTTTCTATAGAGTAATACAATCAGATGAAGATCAAAACAAAAACAGAAATCTGCAGTACAGGTTGGCCTTTTAAAGTCATGCATCCGTGTTTTTAAAGGGTCAATGGCAAAACGCTCCGTTTTCCCCTGTATTCAAACAATAGACTACAATACATTGGGTGACTTCAAGTACGGTGTGCGGTGTTGGTGTTGGTGTTTAGAGAGCAGATCGGCCCATGAACCGAGCTCCAACACCGTTGGTCAGTTTACAGAAGCGATACGATCGCTGTATCGATCGCCCAACATCATCCACGATACCGAGTGACGTCACTCGCGCTCGCAGAAATCCTCGCGAACGGCTCAACGATAAAATAATTTTGGGTCCGAAATTCTCAAATTAATCTATTCTAATTCATACAAATCGTGCAATCTTTTTCAAAATCCAGAAGAAAAAATATTGCCTTCCAAAATAAAGTATTTGGTTTTAGTTTTCATTTGCAAGTTTTACCGGAAAGTTAAGTTAACCACCGACATGTCACGAGTTTTCGGAGCAAAATTGCTACTGTTCTGTGTGGAAAACGAATGCATGATTTCAACACCAACACCAACACCGAACTTGAAGTCGCAATTTTCCCGATCGCTAGGGGTTGGTGTTGAGAGATGGGAAAATTGCACGTGAATCGTCAACACCGACCGTGATCCTCGGTTCAGCAGACGACATTCAACACCAGCAATCAACATGAACTACCGGAAATACGTCAGAATCTTGCGAGGTCAACACCAACACCGACAGACTTCAGGTTTGGTGTTGAGGCTGGTGTTGGTGTTGCTGCAACACCAACACCAGCGTTCCACACCGTACTTGAAGTCACCCATTGAAGGCTTGCTGAATACAGGAAATTCTGTAATGCCAGGCAAGCCCATTAAAAGCAAATTTCTTAAGTTTTAACAGACGATTTGAAAACTGAATTATTTATTACAAGTCTCACTAAAATATTTGACACCTATGAGGCTATGACCTATCATGCATTTTTCCAATATGATGTATTTCATTCACCAAAGATTGAGTTATTTTGAAGTTTCATGAAAATTTCCCTTGCCATTGAAAATGATATCAACGGACCATGTTGTAATATCTGTTCTGAACAAAATGGCAGCCCCCTTGTAATGTGATAGCAGACGATAACATGTTCTGAAATATTGGGAAATTTACATTTTTTTGAATTAGGCCTAATTCTAGAGCTTGATCCAGTCTAATTCGTCGTGGTATATTATAGCTTTCTTAGGTGTATATCCTAAGATTCATTATTCTTTAAGTTAAAGTCCATGTTTGCCACTGATTAACACCAAAAACAACAACAACAAAAATAATTTGGCGTTAATGCACTTTCGACGTATCCAGCGGCAGCGGCACTGCCCCGTCAGCCGCCGCCGGTATACACACAAACTAAGGGACATTTAAATTACAGAATGAGACATCTCCATACTCAGTTCATGGCTGGATACGAAAGTGCATTAGCACCAATAATTTGGCCAAATGATTATATTGTGGCAATGTACAAGAAACGGATGAATCAGCCGATCCTGGCAATAACATTGCCACTGCCAGTGTCTTTTCAACAAACAATATATTTCAACGTGTGGGACTACGATGAAAATTAATAGTAGGAGCAGAAGGAAATTGTACCATATGAGCATCTTTATTCATGCAGTTATAACAGTATTCAAGCATACTTGAAAGTGGTAAGATCATGCATGTTCATTTGAAATAAAAAAAATCATCAATTTTTGCAATTTTACCGATAAAATACATCTCCGAGTGGATTCCAGTCGCCGGTGACGTGCGCCATCTTGAGTCAGCTTGGAGGATCGGGAACACACGCCCACATCCAGAACAACTACACTATGCATTGCATTGTATTGTTAGCATTGTTGGTGATGTCTCTTTTTTTTGCTTGTCAGCCCTTCTCAGCCCCCTCCCTCGAAAATTTTTTTTAATCTCAACACCCTCCGCCCCCTC
>BQKZ01007009.1:36779-49279 GCA_036244855.1 Temnopleurus reevesii | reverse complement strand
ACATTTACGTTACAAGATCGGCTGGTAATATCATGCTTTCTTAGTTGACCATCACAACGGATTTCCGATTGGTTAGTAAAAAGAATACGTAGGAAATGATAATGTTTTTATTCGATGATTATATCAGCAGTAGGGTGCCAAACTTTGAGAGAGTGTACAAGCCTTCATGTTACAAGATTGGCTGATAATATCATGCTTTCTTAGTTCACCATCACAACGGAATTCCCATTGGTTAGTAAAAAATACGTAGGAAATGTTAATGTTTTTATTCGATGATTATATCAGCAGTAGGTTGCTAAACTTCGAGAGAGTGTAAACGCATTTACGTCATAAGATCATCTGATAATATCATGCTCTCTCTTAGTGGACCATCACAACGGATTTCCCATTGGTTAGTAAAAAAAAAAAATGCATAGGAAATGTTGATGTTTTTATTCGATGATTATATCGGTAGTAGCTGGTTGCCAAACTTCGAGAGAGTGTAAAACCCGTTACGTCACAAGATCATCTGATAATGCCATGCTCTCTTAGTGGACCATTACATCGAATTTCTATCTGTTCGTTAGACAAAATACAATTAGGAAATATAAATGTTTTTATTCGATGATTATATCGGCAGTAGGTTTTCCACCTCAGAAGATCCTCTGATATCACCCTTCCTTAGGGCACCAGTACACGATCAGGGGCCTGTAACATAAAACAAGTTTGCAATCAATCGCAAACGTTTATACATGATTTCCCATATCGATTGGAAAGCTTTATGTTACGGGTCCCACCTGGTAATATCACGTATTCTTTGTGGACTGTTGGCGATATTCTTTCTATTTTAGGACTTGGAAAATGCATTCGGTTTGGATGTATTTCAAATTGGAGGCTGTGATCTTTCCGACTTGAACTAGGCTCATGTTAAGGGCGAATCATACCTTTGTGTGTTTTTTTAGTCTGCGTCAATCTACCTTTTATAAAATTAAAGATGTTCCGTGGATGCACAAAGACGCAGGTCATACGGTTGACTGACGTTCAGCACATGCTCCAGGTGGGCAAGCCGAACGTTAGTCCACCGTCTGATACGTGTGTATTGTGCGATCAGAAAGCGTCTTTAATTTAAAAAAAAGCGGAGCCGACGCAGCCTAAAAATGCAAAGTTGTGAGTCTGCCTGAAAGACTGACTTACACCTTATTGTTTTGAGCCTGCGTCGGCCCAGCGTTTTTGAAAGTTAAAGACGCTCCCTGGATGCACACATACGCAGGTCATACCGAGGACTGACATTCGGCATACGCTCCTTTAGCACAACGTTAGTCTAGCGTTGGATCCGCCTACACTGTGCGCTCGGGGAGCGTTTTTAATTTTCAAGAGTGCTGGGCCAACGCAAGCTAAACACAAAGGTGTGAATCGGCCTTAAAGGTATACTTCTTTTTCAGCCTAAAATTTGACTTTCCAAGATTATTGTATTATGTTGAAGAGTACTAAATGTTAGAACTTATTCCAATAATAATTATATTATTTGGGTCTCGAATTAATGTACCGTGCGTCCAAAATTCAAAACAGCCGTTGACCCCTCGTTGACCAATAGCGCAAGAGTATCTCTCAGTGCGTATTCCGCATGGTGTGGCAGTGTATTGAAGTGCACACTGTATGTGCTCTCACAGTGTTTTGTGTGTGTGTGTGTGTGGTAATACGCTAGGAGTAACGCGATACCGTTGGTGTCAAGATGCATTATGATGGAATAGATTTTTATTTGAATTAAATATTCTGGACTACATTCGACCAAAATACATCGAGGTTACTATTTTGGCATATCCGGGGTACAAAACAAGTTGTAAGCATAACCGTAATGTATGCAAATGTAGTTTTCTACATTTAAGACAACACTACTATCATAACCTATTCCATTTTTAGATGTTTAATTGTACATGTAGAGGTTTCGTCTAATTTTGGAAGCTTTTACCGACCGCAATTCCCTTGAAGGTTAGCGTTAGAAGCCATGGAAGGAAACCTTAGAATGTAATTGAGGCTTTCTTTATTCTAGTGAAGTGATGCCTGCGATCGATCCATTTCAACCAAGTCAAGATTCTTATATATACATGTACATGTATATTTATAGTATATTAAATTAGATGAATCATTCTCCGTCTAACTTTCTCTTGCTCTCGTTTTTCTCTCTCTAACTCCACCTCCTCCACCACACACACTTAGATACGCACACACATATACAAACACATACTACTTCACCCTCTCTATCTCTTTTCTCTCTCTCTCTCTATTTCCCGCTTTTTTCACCATAATTTATCTTACACACGCTTTAATACACACAACACACATATGCACACACAATAATTAACATACACATTTATTAGTTTGGTTGCGCTCTCTATACATCTTTGCATTGAATCTTTACCCTTTTTCATGTCTCTCCTAGCTCTCCCTCCAACTTACATACACACACCTATATACGCATACGTAAACGCTCACACACACACACACACACACACACACACACACACACTTACACGCAACACCGTGCACATTACAAATGGTACTGTTCTATCTCTATAACTCTATTCTTACTTTCCCTTTAAGATACGCATACACTCACATGCACATAATGTCATTCCACATGATGAAATTATCATCCCTTCCTCCTTCCTCCTTACCCATCCAACAACACACAAACATACACACACGCACACACACATGCACACACTCTATATATTACCTCTTCTCTCTTTGGCAAATACAATTTAGTATATCAACAGTGCATTCCCGGAAAAATAGCAAAGCATGTTGTTTCTTTTCATTATTCATAACTGGATGTGGCTATCTTTGGTAGATGTTAAACTATCATAGTATCTTAAGTAAAAATCGAGTTCTATATGACGTTCATTTTCATACCGATTTAGGCCTCTATTCTAATGATGCTCAACTATTACATCATCTACAAAGACTATACTTTCACAAATTTGCGTATTTAGCTTGCGTCGGCCAAGCGTAATTGAAATTTATAAACGCTCCCTGGGCGATGTTTCATCAATTCGTTCTTAAAGTTAAGCACGACTTTACGTTCGACTGGTATCAGTTCTTGCGCTGATTGCGCGTAATAATGTAAACCATTACGCATAAGAAGGGATACCAGTCGAACTTTGAGTCGTGCGTAAAGTCTTTCTTATCTTTGTGAAACACCACCCTGGACGCACAAAGACAAAGGTCACACTGCGGACTGACGCTTGAGCCCAATCCGAACGTCAGTCCACAGTCTGATCAGCGTTTACGGTGCACACGGGGGAGCTTGTAAGTTTAAAACACGCTGAGCTGACGCGGTCTGAACATGTTTTGAAAAACGTCTAAAGCCTAAAACACCGTTTTTCAGGGATACATAATTTTCTTTTAGGTTAACCCCTATTTCTTGCAAACCGCCTCATGTACTGCGTTTCCTTCCTTCAATGGGACAGCTGAAATATATGAGTTAATCCCCTTTTCTTGCAACCCACCCCACCGTGCGCGAAATACAGTTTCTCTTTTCAGTAGGATATTAGCCCATATTTCTGTGTTTAATCTCCTACTCTTGCAGCCCTCTCCACGGTGCACAAATTACGCTGTTCATGGGACATAGAACATCTTTGAATTAACCCCCTTCTATTGCAACCCGCCCCACGATGCAAAACATACAGTGCTCCCTTTCTTCCGTAATTGCCAATTTGCCGATCATATGCATCCACTGATTACATTATCCACCCTTCCTTCAGTTTTAAATATTGACGACTCCGAGATATGACGCATGTATTGGCTTATGCAGGGGATGGCAAAGCCATTTTGCAAAAGCTGAAGATTTATATTTTTCTTCCAGTCAAATTGCTGGGACCTTTTCTAAATGCAGGAATTATATTTATATTCTGGAAAATAGGCACGTACATTCAGGCGAAACTTAATTTGTCTATATTAGTCCGTAAAACGGCAGAATTTGCGCTTCTCGTCATTTTGGTAATCTAATAAAGAAATTTGGTGCCGAATTAAAGAAGTTTAGGCTGAATGCCCTGAAGTACTCTTTGGGCAATATTAGTGAGTAATACAAAAGTTTCTCCTTTACTTTGTTTTCAAATTGAAGCTGAATACATCCATTTTTGTCTTCTATAATTGTATCATGAAATTTGTCCTGTTACAAATTGGTGTTATTTGTTGCATTCAAAATGAAAGAAAATTGATGTAACGACCATATGCTGTCGTGATAATCTTTAATTCTAGTGATTGTATAACTTGAATAAAAAGGAAAGGATGTAGTTTAGAGGCGTGTATCATTCAATTCTGAATATTTACGCCGTCTCCATCCGAAAGACGGTATGCGACCAGGCTTCGAACCCACAGGCAGGAACTAACCGAAGTCTAATGACTGTCCCGAACAGCTTGATTTCAGGCGCACGCCACGGCGCCTCAGTCATTCTTTTGGAGTGCAGTATTCAGAAGAAATATGTCCTAAAAATGTTGATAGTTTATTTCATAGCTTTTGTGCATATGTGTCATTTCACAAAGCCGCAAACAATTTCAAGCTATAGTTCACAAAGGATAATGTTCATATGCGTCAATATTGAACATACGCAATCGCAGAACATAATCATGTGGCATTTAGGTGACGTATTCGATGACCAAGGAAAATTCAAAGAACAATTCGGTTTAATCAAGGTACGTCAACAAAATGGTAACTTTACGATGGTATCATATCATAATAACCACTCATTGTTCAGTTGTACGTTAGAATGCTCCTTGTATTTTACTGCAAAATTCTTGTGAATATAACACCAGATTGCTATAAGTTTAATAAGAATGATGATGCTTATAATAATAATAATATTTGTAAAGCGCAGAAACTATATCAATATGTTCTACTGCGCTAAAAGAATTTAAGTTAACACATGAACGGTAACGTAGACTTGCAATGTCTTGTCAAAAATATGGTCTAGCTCTGATTTGAATGCAAAATGCTTTCGATTGAATCAGATATTAAGAATAATTACACCGAGACAAACTATTAGCCTCCACCCTTGCTCCAGAACTACATCAAGAAAATCGCATGATTTGTTATGAATGTAAGATGTAAAAAGGCGCGGTTCGGAAATAGGATGTATTCTGGCGATGTGCATGCTAAATCCATGATATGATTGCTAGTGTTNGGGGGGGGGGGGGGGGGGGGGGGTGTCGAGCCTCTAATCCGTCCCCCAACTGTGTTTTTTTTAATTCAACGCACAAACTAATCTAAACAAAGCGAATAAAAACATACCAAAGTTGAGTTATACTGGTGCCAGCCTGCGATACCAATCAGTTGGTCCATTTATTTTATGCAAAATTATCACTAAACCACATCACTTCCTTTCGGGTTTACTTAAACTCATTAAATATAGATATGCTTGCATTGGTTCCCCCAAAATTGTTTGGATGCCCAATGATGGTTAAAAAAAAAGAAATGAAACAAATTTCATGTATAAAATAAGGATTGGAAAGAAATAAAAGCCCTAGGACGTCTGAAAATGGCTTTTCACATGTTTCGTTCAAATAACTTGATGGTATTTTTTTTTCCAAATTTCAGTGAAGAGAAAAACAAAAAAATATTCAAGTCGGTTGATTTTCAGAAGGATGGTCGGATATGGGCATCCAAACAATTATTTCACATTGATGATGTCAGTGTGATCATGCTCACAGAGATGTGAAACGTTATGTAAAGCCTAGCCCAGGTCACACAGGACCCTGGAAATTACACGATTCAATACGACTCTTTGTTCGGAGGCAGATAACTGTGAACTGAACAAAGAGTCGTGTTGAATCATGTGTCTTCCGGGGCCCAATGTGACTGGGGCCTTATATGCGTCTGAATCTGCAAAGGAACAAAAATGATCAATATTCCGGAACGGTTACCAAATCTGCAATATTCACGCGTGAAACATGTTACCAAAACTTTTAAAGGGGTGTTGCTCAAAAGTTGCAATTGATCGCAAGTTGCAGTTGATCGGGACGCGCCAATCAAAATCATTGTTTCATGTGCGTCTTATTAAATGCGCACACCACGCGCGAATGAAAATGCGCGGTATACAATCTGCAAAGTTGCAGCTGATTTGCAGTTGATTTTGAGCAACACGCGCGAATGAAAATGCGCGGTATACAATCTGCAAAGTTGCAGCTGATTTGCAGTTGATTTTGAGCAACACCCCATAGGAGTGTTTCAATCACTCATTCACTACAGACATCCTCAGATGAGACCTTATATATTGGTTTAACCAATTGACTACTGAAATATGTAATTCCCATAGACGTTGTGCAGTGACTACCTGGTTCCAGTAGCCAATGGGTTAATTAAGAATGTAGAATGTCAAAGGGGCTGTTGTTCAAAAGCGGCAATTGATCACAAGTTGCAGTTGATCGGAACGTGCCAATCAAAATAATTGTTTCATGCGCGTCTTGTTAAATGCGCATACCGTGTGCGAATGAAAATGAGCGTTACAATTTGCAAAGTTGCAGATGATTTGCAGTTGATTTCGAGCAACACCCCCATAGAGTCTCATGTCATAATAATACAATTAAGATACGAAAAATTAACAGGTTAGCATTTCCTAACATTTCTTTTAGACATGTATGTATATGAATTGACGTTTCTTTGCATAAATGCAGCAATAAATTCATCTTATGGAAGGCTAAATAGAGTCAAATGGCTTAAAGCTATATGGAAACAATTATATACATTCACTCATGAAAAGTTGGGGAAAATTACCCAAACAAAGGGCAACATACTGTCCATACAGTGGCTAACATATAGTAAAGTTGCAACATCCCACCATAATTTGTCCATATATTTTGACATAAATATGGAATGAAATGTATCCAACTTATGGCAAAGTTTAGCCACGTGTTGGACATTTTTTAATCCGTAGTTTTGTGGACAGTATTGGGTGCACTTTATGCCAACCGTTTTAAGAGTGTCCCTCACAATTTAATTCAAATTACACGAATAAAACACAAAACACACATATCGTTTTGTATACTGTTAACTCTTTGCAACATAAAATATATAAAATTTGCTTTATACACAAATATATACAAAAAGAAGCCCGTTGCGATGATTTTACATAAACTTTTAATATGTAATACATTTACAGGAACATTTAAACCACTGGACACTTGCGTGTTTTAGCAGCTGGTAGAGAGACAACAATTAAAGTTTTGATACACTGTAACTTAGATTGCTATTTTACACTTAAATGTTTAAATATCAAAATTGCAGGATAATTTGTATTTTGAGTACAATGGCAATGAGAAATATTTCCTTTAATTTGAAACCTTCCGTTTTTGCAGTGTATCGAATTAATCTTTCTTGATGATCAGATACCGTGTAATGAATTCTGCCAAAAAATTGGAATAAAACGACATCACAACTTGCTATATTCGGGAAATTCAATTGTTCCTCAAAAAGATCGCAACGCCGGTTTCGAACCCATGACACAGGCAAAAGCAGCGTACCTTAGACAATTAGGTGCATCACTTTAGGAAGCGTTCTTCCAAACAGCCCCACTGGCGGCTGTGTATGATTGTTCACAGTACATTATAAATCAAATATCATTGCTGAACTTCTTGTTGGTCTGGGGTATGATTGGATACTTCCTCTTGCCTAGCTAACCATTCCCTAACTAACCTATCAGGAGAGACCTTAGACTCGTGCACCAGCCGGTCTTTGTCCATCACGTACGTAGCTCTATAGGCCTTTTCATACAAACCCTCGTAGGAGTCTACCCCTTCCGATAAAAGGCTTACCCTAGAGCCTGTCCGCGAGTCTGACGGAGTTGATACCCTGGCTGACTGAAGCGAGAGGTGGCTTGGGCACCTGCAGCTGAAGTTTGGGTGGATCATGCAGTATTCGTCCAGCGCCCCTCCGCGAAGGTCCGAACAGGATTTACTGAGAGGGTTGTAAGACGACGGTGGATTGAGGCTCTTTGAGGATGTCGGGATGGCCCGTGCGGATCCCGCTGGGCTACGATCCGCTGCGCGATCCTTACGAACGTGCAGACTGCAGCACGCAGAGCCTACGAGGTCCCCATTTGCGTTCGAATCTAAACTCTGCGTTGTATGGTTGTCTAACAGCGCCAGCGAGACCGGACGCTGCTTCTGCCGCTTCGGCAATAGCGTCGGCGTTCCCGGTGCTTTAGGGCTCTCATCAACCGGTCCGTCATCGTTAGTCGTGATTGACGGTGACGTAATATCCAGGTTCGCCATCCGATGACCACACGCTAGCGAATCCGTGTCGGACGACGACAGATGCGAAAGCGTCGACTGCGATTCGAACTTCCTCCTCCGACGGTGCGGAACGCCTCCGTTCGCAGAACTACAACGCGGTGCGTCGGAACGCGTTCGGTCTGACCGCGGTGGGGACGAAAGCCCCTTCGTGAAGAAGCGCGGATTGAAAGCTCTCTGCCAGCCGATATCGTCGTTCTTCTCTAGCATAGAGTTCACACAAGCTGTCTCCAGGTATCGGCTCCTTCTGCAGAATCTTGGGGAACAGTAGACGCTCAATCGCTGGTCTTTTAAGTGGGAGACGCTTGGTAGGTCGTCCCTACCGGGTGACATTTTTCTATATATAAACACAACGGGTGTAACCCCGTTAGCCGTCGTCGCCCTCTCTTCTAGATATAATTAAAAAAAAATTGGTCGACTTTACCCCAGTCTGTACAGATTGTTGTGGTCTTTAAAGACAACGGGTGTAAACCCAGCTTTCACCGTCCTCTCTTTAAGATATAGTTCAAAACCTTTTGGTCGGCTTTACCCCAGTCTATTCAAACTGCTGCATACAACGTCTAATCAGAAATGGCTTCCTCTACCTGTGCTAGTAGGTCATCGGAAGGCTCGTTCGTTTTTAATATCTTACTGTATTTTACGGTAGAAAGTCTGTTATTACTTAAATCGAAGCTGCTTTTTAGCAGGACCGTGAAAAATGTGTACTGGCTGTTTCATACAAATTTTTCGAGTCGCTCCTTCATTTGTTTCATAATGATCGGCTGAAGATATGAATAAGTTTGACCTCTCTTCCAGAAACAATTGCAAACTCTTCAGTCGGTTCTGCTCAAGTCTGCTGTATTAAACGTCTAATTTCTATACAAACGGGCTTCCTTGTCTGTTACAGGGCATCCGCATATGAATCAGTTGGGAAGTGAAGACCCGCTTTTCGATTCACACAAATTTTCTGAAGTGCTCCGTTATTTGTCTCATATTAATCCAATACAGATATGAATAGTCTGTTCTCCCTCAACTAAACAATTGTAAACTCCTCAGGCGACTTTGCTCCAATTGCTGTTGAAAACCGTTTTTATTTCCAAGAATGGCCTTCGCACTCACGTGTTGGAAGACACGTGCACTGTAACTAAGGAAGTGAAATCCTGCTTCGCGTTTGACAGAAACTAACAAAAATGTTCTTTGATTTTCCTGATGATACTTCCATGCAGGAAATTGATAAATTGTCTCTGAACGCAATGAATGTTATTCCACAATGTTATAACACTCCTAAGGAGAACTAAACCGACGAGTTAGATGTCAAAAAGGAGTTTGAAGATTATAAAAATTCTGACGGAAAGTGCGCCTTTTCACTAAATGCTTCCTTGGCGAGATCCTTCAAGTAATGGTGACAGTTAGACTATGAATGTACCGTTTACAAAGTATTCCTTTGGTAAAATCCTGTAAATAATCTTGTTACTAATAACCACGTTCCACAGTTAATATCGCGTTCACAAAATATTTCCTTGGTTAAATACTGTAGGTAGTTTTAGTACTTTGTGATTATACACTACAACGAATGTGCCTTTTACAAAACAATCCCTTGGTTAGATCATGTATATATTTTTGTCACTAAGCAATCACGTTCCACGGTTAATGTAGCATTCACAAAATATTTCCTTCGTTAAATCCTGTATATATTTTTTGTCACTAAGCAATCACATTCCACGGTTAATGTAGTATTCACATAATATTACCTTGGCTAGATCCTTCAAATTATTTTTTAGTGAATAATCACGGTCCCTAGTTTATGTAGCGTTTACCAAATATTTCCGCGGTTAGATCCTATGAATAATTTTCTCACTTATTGATTCACATACAGCGTCTTCAGCGATTGCAATACTCCATGGATGACTGTAGCCTCCTTGAATGCAACCGAATGGTTCCTCTCGATAATTTTCTTCCACGAACTTGTCCCTGATTCTCGAGTCCGGAAGCTCATTTGTCGTATACTTCCGAAAGGAGGGGGGCTTCTTTCACCAACCCATCATGATTGGGGAGATTTTAATCAATCACACTTAGATCACCGACCGCTTGTTGCTCCCGCCTTGCAATCCGAACTCCTCAACCCGTCTCTTTCCTTTTCTTCCTGTTCTTCCCCCTGCGGAGCCGGTAAACTCTGCAGTAAGTACCGCTCTCTTAAATTATGCGAGTTTATGCACACGCGATGGTCTTTTTAATGCACTCCCAGCGTTAACCCTCCGCTCGCTTGTATTACTGTGGGATTGGTGTATGTACTGAGCGAATGCTGTCGCGGGGGATATGCCGTATTGATCTTTGCAATGCGTCGCTGGCGTAAAACAAACGCGGGGCAATTTCAGCTAATCAGCGCCCGATCGAACAAGGTATTGCGCGTGCAGTGCTGCACGCAAACACCGCACATACTAGTAAGTATATGTGTGTAAGATGTGTGCGTTATTGACTTGTGCGTAGAGGACGAATGCGCAAGCTGATGGGTGTGGGTGTATAGACGTTAGTCGCAAAAAGGCCCCAACTCGAGTTGATTTAGGTCGAGATGTATTTGATGGTGCAAGCCTAATTGAAGTTTGTTTGTTCGCCTCGGGCCCGTAACACAAAAGCGATACAGTCACTTTTGCGATCAATCGCAAACTTTAGTACATGATTCCCCATAGACTTGCGATTGATATTAATCATACGATTGATGCGACATATTGATGTTACAGGGCCCTGTTCTGTTATTGGACGGTCCGGCGGATGGCAAATGAACTCTGACGTAGATGATTTCTATCTGAAATGAAAAATAGAGCGAAAAAGATGCATTAGGCCTCTACAAATAGCACAGAGGCAAATGAGTTTTAAGAAGGGAAATGGATGAAAGGGAAGTAAAATAAGATCTCAAATAAAAAGGGACGAAAAGGATACATTAGGCATCTTCAAACAAAACAGAAACAACAGAATTAACCAAAGGACACGGTAAAAGAAAAGGACGCATTAAACTTTTAAAATGAAAAATGACAATTGAATTCAAAAGAGTAAATGGGGGTAGGGAAAAAAGGAAACAAAATAAGGACCGATATTTCCGGGAAATATTATAGCGGATGCCAAACTAATAATCATATAAATGTATTTTACCCTTTCATTTTAATGATATGTGTAAACACGTTAAAAGTCGGGTATATATGCGACTTTTCTCTTGGAGCTTAGACAAATATAAAAATAGAAACAGAACAATTAGGAAAGGACGAAACAAGATAAACAGATAGGAAGAGGAACAGGGAGAGAGAGAGAGAGAGATAGAGAAAGGGAGGGGGTATGGTATGGTATTCATTACTCCCCAAAATACAATGCACGAAAAGTAATTAGACTACAAATACAATACATGTAAATGATGAAAATATTAATCTGCTGGATGCCATCCAGTTGTGACAGACGCGGCACTATTAATCTTCTCTAAGAAGAAAAAGAAGAAAGAGAAGAAGATGAAAAAAGGGCAAATGTGAAAGAGGAGTGATAAAATCATAATGGGATAGAAAAATAAGGACGGAAGAAGGAAGTTAAAAGGGTTAAGGTGGAAACATAGACAGAGGGGATTAAACAGGGGAAAACCGATTAAGAGATGGAGCGAGAAGGAGAGAGAAAAGGAGAGAGAGATAGAGAGAGAGAGAGAAAGAAAGAGAGAGTGATGAGAGGAAACTAGAGTCAAAAGATGTTCGGAAAATGGTTAGAGTTCTTCCGTTTGAACGTGTACCAAAAATAGTAGTTCCACATCTACTGTAGATCCAATAGCGCAGATA
This sequence comes from Temnopleurus reevesii, assembly GCA_036244855.1. Taxonomy (NCBI): domain Eukaryota; kingdom Metazoa; phylum Echinodermata; class Echinoidea; order Temnopleuroida; family Temnopleuridae; genus Temnopleurus; species Temnopleurus reevesii. The sequence goes on along the minus strand of BQKZ01007009.1, from coordinate 37,226 downwards.
TACCGCGCACTGCATTATGTCGATGCATGCTACTTAATAGGCATGGAGGAAATATTCTGGATGCGCTACGAAATCGCAATATTGGGATGATCTTAGTGTAGAATATTTTCCAGAAATATTATCGGGGTCTTCCAAATGAAAATTATATAAAACATATAAATTTTTGGCGCCAGTAAGGAGTTGACAAGCCGCCCTTCCCAACGTTTATCAGCCAAAATTTGGAGCTCCAAAGCCCCCCCCCCCCTAAAAAGGGGGGAAACCCGGCTTGCGCATGACAAGGCTCATATACCAGACAGGAAATGATATTACAAGGTCATAATGAGTAAATTGATATTGTTTTACCTGTACGTAATTAATGTGTCTATCAAAAGCGCTAACGGTACAAGCCGCTAATGCGTTGAACAATAACATCCCAAGGCCAGGCGGGTTGGAGAAAGGGTATAACGG
>BQKZ01007009.1:7121-26327 GCA_036244855.1 Temnopleurus reevesii | reverse complement strand
AATTTAATTGACTCCTTAGGGCGTTTTCTTACTTGAAACTTTATAGGTTATATAGGCATTGTTGTCTTATCATTGTTGTTCTTATTCTGGGTCGTAGTCTTAGCCATTCGGAAGGGAATTATTTTACAGCAAATTCCCTCGCTATTCCCTCCTCAAATTGGCAACCACGTAAGGCCGACTCACACCTTTGCGTTTTTAAGCCTGCGTCGGTCGAGCGTTTTTTTTTTACAGAAAAATCACGCTCCCTTGACGCACTAAGACGCAGGTTACACAGGTGGCTGACTTTAGGTGTCAGCTCCTACAGCGCAACCTGAACGTCAGCCTACCGCCTGATCAGCGTACACTGTGCGCTCACGGGGAGTGTTTTTAGTTTTCAAAAACTCTGTGTCGACGCAGGCTGAAACGTAAAGGTGTGAACCGGCCTTTAACTAGGCGGTGTTGTCTAATCATTTGCTAATCATTGTTTGCCTCTTTCTAGGTAAAACACGATATAAACTATTTCCGAAAAGTTAAGTGGGCCACAAACTATAGAACCGTACACCGTGTATTCAGCTGTGCGGACACAACAATGACAAGCCGGTACCGAATTCAATAGCATTACAAAGGAGCATTGAAATTGCGTTCGACTTAACTTTTCGAAAATACTTTATATCGGGTTGTAAGATGATTCAAGCCATAACAGCTCTGTTTTTACCTATTCAGAACGAGAGTTATTTTACAGCAAATTCATTCACTATTCCCTTCTCAAATTGGCAACAATGTAATTTGTTACTTTTATCTTTAAACTGTAATAATCAAATTGAATATAATGTTGTTTTTTTTTTGTAAGTGACATCCCATTGCCAAAAAGATTGCTTAACGGTTAAAAAAAGCCAACTTGCGTGGAAAACAGTGATTTTCAGTTGTTTGATATTATGCAAATTTAAGGATTTCAGTGATTATACTATAAAAACAACAATCCCGACCCGCCAGAGCCATAAAAAAAAATCTGCAAATCAAAATGTCCAATATGATGATGCTTTACACGTGCAAAATAGGATTGCGCCGAATGGAATCGAAACAATAAAATGTAACAATTGAAAACGTATTGAGAGTACAAAAAAATTAAATCCTTTAAAGCCCAAGTATAGTTTTGGTAAAAGCGAATATTTTTATCACCAGATTTTGCCTTCGAATCTATATGAAATGGAATATAGTATCATAAACATACTGCACAAAAGATTGTGCGAAAAATGAACGAGTTTGGGAAAAGCTATAACCTAAAATGTGCATTTTCTCAGTGTGGTACTGCACCACACTATTTCAATATCTTCTTTCTTGATAAAGGACAACTTCCCATGCTCAGAATTGGATGTAAAGTTCAGAATTTAATTGTTGTGTATATTCCTATATCATTCTAGTGTCAAATCTCGGAAAAAACTTTGTATATGCACGATAACGAGCAAAATATTGCTATAACCAAGAGAGGGCGCTAAATATGATTTAACGGTCAAATTCAAATTTTCAAAAGAATCAGTTCGTATAAAAATATGCTATGGTCTCAAAATGTGTATAAGAATTACATGTCATGATAAACATCCCCAAACTTCACATTTCTTCATCTTTACCAAAACTATATTTTTTGTGGGTCTGCAATCTTCATTAGATATGAACGTATTCAGAAATATCCTTACCTATCTAAAATTTTAAGCAATGAATTATATCTTATTACTTATCCAAAACTTTTTTGCATTCTTATCTATTTAATTTTCAAATGAATGAAACAAGAATCAATATTCTTTATCAATTCAATTTTTCATTAGTAACATAATCTGACAATACGACCTCAATTGTGGATTATTGTGATTACAGTAGGCTTCATTAAATACGTCATGAACATTCTTGACTTGAACAGTTTCGTCATAATAATTTAAAGCAAATAATTTCATCTAAATACTAATAAAAAAATTCTCATCCTACATTCTTATTTATTTCATTCTAAATGAATCAATATTCTTTATTAATTCAATTTTTCGTTATTTACACAATATAACAATCTCCTGCGTTCCCTTACGTTATCCAACTTAAGTTGATACCTTGTTTCTCTTGTTTATATTGCTATTATTTGTATGTTAAGATATACCATGTATTTATATTATGTATTTATGTTAAATGTTTGTATTGTAAATTGTATTGTAAAACATTCATTTGAACGCAGAAATAAAATAAGATAAAATCAAATTGATATAATGACCTTAAATATGGATTATTGTGATCACAGCAGGCTTCATTAAATACGTCATGAACATTCTTGAAATTAACAGTTTCGTCACGATAGACACTGATACACACATGTACACATGTACGTGTTCAGGCAACTATGCACACACACACACACAAACAAAGAAACACACAAACTCGTACATACACACAATGAAACAAGAAACCTTTTTTTAAAAATCCCAAAGATACGCAATATGATTCTCAAAACATACCTATAGATGTTTGCCACATTTCCGGAACTTAAGATGATGTTTCATGTTTCATATTTTTCATGTTTCATGTTTCATATAACATGTATAAAAGGCAAAATGTGCCTTATACATGTGAGAGCATTTTATCACAAGAAACAGGTATCTGTTTCCATTTTCTTTTGTTTGCCTTTGTCTTCCCCCCCCTTTTTTTTTTTTTTGCCAAAGGGCGATTTTTCGTTGAAAGCGCGATTCGTACTTTTATTGCACTCTAAAAACCCATCGAGTGTTTAAAATGTTTTAAACTGTCCGGTGTTTATATCGTGCAACACCAAAAGAAAACACCCTCTGTACAAAAAACTCCCGTCCTTAATCAAATTGGATCGCATTGTTTTTTTTTCAAAGATAATAATTGGTGCCACCTCGATACCAATTGCACAATACGGAACTTAAGCAAGAGGATGGAAGGGCTGATCAGGACGTTATAATAATAATAATAATATATGCAATTTATATAGCGCACAGTGTGGATGAATTTCTTGCTGAAGGAAATTGACGCCATGGGTGGGAATCGAAACTACGACTCTCTGGTTGAAAGGCGAGAGTCACGACCACTACACCACGACGCCTCCAAGCGCGAGGAAATCTAGCGGGCCGCTAAGATTGAGAACGTTATTTCAGGACGGTCTTTCCCAGGAATAAGGTTCTCATCGCGACGCTAGTGTGATGACGCATTTTACGTCATCACTCCAAGTCTTTCGTGGCGCCCTACTCATTATACGTCCTCTAATTCTAACGTGTCTAATGTTGGCAATGCTTAATGTATTTACCAACACAACGCTACTTCTAGAACTGACCTTAGAGCTAACGTTCTGATCAGTCCTTCCGTCCTCTTTCTTAAGTACCGTAATAAAGATTTTAAGACGGTGGTGATTTCAAACCACGTGGTTTTGCTTTTTGCGCGTATTTTTTTTTGGCAGTTGCACAGGTATTTTTTCCACGATATACTCTCTTAATTCCAAAGATTTATTTTTAAGTCCAAAAGATTTATTCTTTAAATCCACTGCCGGCTTGAGATAGTGACACAACTTTAAGTTTTAAAATAAAACTCTTCTTTGACTTAAAAATTTAAAACTGTTAAAGTTTTATGTATCAAATCCATTATGACTTAAAAAACAAGTCTTTTAGATTTATTATTAAAACTTTTTTTGGATTTATGTATATTAGAAACAACTCACCGTGGACTTAAAATTGTAAGACAATGAAAGGCTTATTTTCAAAAAGTCTTATGGACTTAATATTAAGTCTTAAGATATTTAAATATTTTAAGTCTCAACAAAGACTTAAAATTTAAGTCTTCGGAATTAAGAGAGTAGATATAACTAACTGGCGTCGAATCAACACCACGGTTCTTTCAGTGTAATTTTCCAGCTTGGCAATGTTCATGGTAGTCCCATGTGACTTCTTTTTGTGATCCTACTTCTCCCGTTTCACCCACGGGCGATGTACTTGTTGACAGACCGATGTGCATTATTAATCAGAGTCTTGCAAAACCAACGGTGTTATTTCAATATTGTCTCGCTGTTTCTATTTTTCTATACAAGTAATATGTTAGAACATCACCACTCTTCACAGAACGAAGTGCAATATAGATCATTTATTTGCAAACCACTGGTTAATATAACATCGAATCTGTGTTTATAATGCAACGCCAAAAGTTGTTAGAACTAGATCCAATAAAGCTTGATAGTAGGTGAGGGTCGGGGGGGGGGTCAACACTAGGCACCCATATTCTCAAATCCTTGTCCACGCCAATGTCGGTTACTTTTGAATACACATTGGTGTAAAAATGGAAATATTTGATTCCATTTCGGTGCTAAATTGCAGCAAATGGAAATAAAGGTGTTGTACTAACATTGCGGGATGTAGATATAACGAACTGGCGTCGAATTTACACCACGGTTCTCTTAGTGTAATTTTCCATTTTAGCAATGTTTGCAATGTTCCCTGATGTGTTTTTGTGATCTGACTTCTTCTGTTTCACCCATGGGCGATGTACTTGTTGAATATAACACTTAACCATGAATTCTCATTTCCTTTGTCCGAAATCCCTTTGTCCAAAATCTGCTCACATAGATAATTGAGTGCTGTAGTCTTTCTGTGTTAAGGGCACTATTGCATAACAAGTTGTGTTTAAACGCAATTCAGACAATTTAACGCAACTCTATTTCCAACCAATCAGGAGCGCGTATTTAGGACTTGCGTTTAAATTTCTGAGTTGCGCCACGGAACTCTTTATGCAATAGTGCCAATGCATGCCAAGGGTATGTGCTGAAGCAGGTTGTATTAACACAGAGTCCTCAACTGGACTAGAATCAATTCTCTGATGTCTTTTTGTGATCCGACTTCTCCCGTTTCACCCACGGGCGATGTACTTGTTGACAGAGCGATGTGCATTATTAATCATTGCTCTGCTAGACCCAGGGTGTCATTATTGTCTCGCTGTGTATATGTGACTATACAAGAAATGCAGCAACGAACCTCATCTATGTTGACAGCACAATGTGCATTGTTAATCAGTGCCCTACAAATTACAGGTGTGTTAATATAACAACGGTGTTTATATCAACAACGATGTTTATACCAGAAAACTGTGCAACACCAGAGGAAACACTTTTGCAGAATCAAACTGATTCTAATTGTGTTTTTCCAAGATAATTGATGTAATCTCAACACTAATTGAAAGATACTGGTGTTGAATTCAAACTATTTTTTGTAGTGTAAGCTTCTATCTCTGGAATAAAGTCCCCGATGTATCTTTTTGTGATCCGACCTCTCCCATTTCACCCACGGGCGATGTATTTGTTAACAGAACGATGTGCATTTTTCATCATTGCTTTGCAAAATACAGGGTGTTAATACAACATCGATTGGTGTTAAAATACCACCAGCTGGTGTTTATATCATACCATAAAACTGCTACAAAAACATTCATGCTAAATCAAACAGATTCGAATAATATTTCTTTTTCAAATATAACAAGTGTTATCTCAACAGTAATTTCACACTTATATAGATTTGGAATTGAGCCCCTTAACATAAAACTTTCCAATCACCTGCCAGTTGAGCGTACGACGGTGTTAATTGAAACCATATTTTACTTTTTTTTTGCAGTGTAAGATTCCATCTCTGGAATCAAGTCATCAAAGTCTTTTGTGATCCCACTTCTCCCGTTTCACCCATGGGCGCTGTACTTCGCGATGTGCATTATTAATCATTGCTTGGCCCGAGACTGAGTACTCCTTACAGCGGAGATTATTCCTTATCCATCCCCTCTCAAAGTGGGTATTAGGCCCACTCACATCATTGCGCTCTTAGCCTGCGTCGTACCATTTTTTGATAATGAAAACCGCTCCCCAAGCGCACAGTATACGCTCATCAGACGGTGGACAAATGTTTAGCTTGTGCTTATTAAAGGCGTGTACGCTGGACGTCAGTCCACCGGTTGACCTGCGCATTTGTGCGTCTAGGGGGGTGTTGCTCAAAATCAACTGCCAATCAATTGCAACTTGGCAAGTTGTAACGCGCATTTTCATTCGCGCACGGTACGCGCATTTAACAAGACGTGCATGAAACAATGATTTTGATTGGCACGTTCCGATCAACTGCAACTTGTGATCAATCGCAACTTTTGAGCAACACCCCATAGGAAGTGTTTTCAATCAAAACCAACGCTGGGTGTGTGAGTCGGCCTTAAAGTTACAAATATGCGTTCATCATTTGATATGAAGCTTAATCAAAATCCTTCACGTTTATCACCAGTGTATACCAAGCGCATATTAATTTTTAGGTACGTTTCTTGAGGTAGGTTTCAGAAATATGGAGGAAAGACGCTCGAATGAGAACTCCTTGAAGCGGAGATTATTCCTTATTCCGATCATTTAAAGACGGATTTAAGGTAAAGTTACACTTTTGCGTTTATCGTTTATGAAGGTAAAGTAAACCTTTAGAGCCAAAGAATATAAGAAGCTTCGATGAATTTTGCAGTGCGTGTCGTAGAAATATGAAGGAGAGACGCTTAGCTGGCACTGTGCACGTGATGGAACACCTTACAACGGAGGTTATTTATTCATTCTTCTTTTTAAGGCGTTAAGGTAAGGTTACATCCTTTTTCGTTCATCACCAACGTATGCCAAGCGTAACTGAATATTTAGATTTCGTTTCGTGAACGCAGAGGTACGGAAGAAAGACGATAAGCCGACACTAAACGCTGCCTGAGAACTATCTAATTGAGAAAATTTAGAAATCTCAAATTAAAAATACACTCCTTGGATGCAAACGACATGTGAGAGACGTTTGGCTAATGCCGAATTCATTTGGAATTCGTTGAACATCTGTACAAACGTCTCACTTTGGTATTATTGTGCCATGGGATCTATTTTTTTATAACTTTGATAGACGCTGACCATAAGTTGGCATTTAACGCAAGTGACTTCTTGTGTGACTGTGACCAGGGCCTCTATCACTCATAGCTTTGAGCAGAACTGAGGAATCTTTACAGCCGGGATTATTCATAAATCCACCCTTTCAGGACGGCTTACACCAGCTAACCAAAACCCCATTCAGATCTACACCAATCCCCCTAAATGTTGACATTAAATGCAGATTACTTATTGTGAAACTGTGACAGGGCCTTCAGCAATTACTCATTGCTTTTCCGAGGACTCTTTACAGCGGTGAATATTCTAAAATCCACCCTTTCAGGTCGGCTTACACCAGCTAACCAAGACTCCGTTCAGATCTATACTAGGGCCCCCTAAACGTTGGCATTAAACGCAAATTACTCCTTGTGTGACTGTGAAAGGGCCTCTAGCTATTTACTCACTGCTTTGAGCAGAACTGAGGACTCTTTACAGCCGGGGTTATTCTAAAATCCACCCTTTCGGGTCGGCTTACACCATGTCATCAAAACTTTGTTCAGATCTACGCCGAACTCCCTAAACGTTGGCACTAAACGCAGATTACTTATTGTGAAACTGTGACAGGGTCTTCAGCTATCACTCATTGCTTTGCCAAGCAGGACTGAGGACTCTTTACAGCCGGGATTATTCTAAATCCATCCTTTCAGGTCGGCTAACATCATCTAACCAAAACCCAGTTCAGATCTACGGCGTCAAACCACTTACTAATAATAATACTCGTAGATAAAAATTAAATAGCGCACATATCCACTCTGTTCAGTGCACAAGGCGCTTTGCAATATTATTACCCTGGCTTTAGCCCGGCAGCCACTAGCAAACCTGGCACTTCAAGGAATGAATATTCCTGCCAGGTACTCATTCACCTAACCTGGATTGAGTGCAGCACAATGTTGATGAATTTATTGCTGAAGAAAATTGGCGCAATGGGTGGGCGATTCAAACTTACTACCCTCTGTTTGAAAGGCGAGAGTCATGATCACTACACCACGGCGCCTCCACTGAAACCAGTTTGACAAAAACTAGTTTCACGGCTACTATGAACGGGTCAAGCAGTTATGAAAGTGGACTTCCAAACTGGTTTGGAGATTCACTACACAAAGTAAATTTTCGTGACCAGAAGCCAGTTCAGACGGTAATTTGAAAGATTGAGATTTGTGAAGCGAACTTAAGTTGTTTAACCTTCAGATGACCTTGAAGCGCTCGCAAGAGTTATTCATGCAGTCAAATGGGGGGGGGGGGGGGGGGGGGGGGGGGGGGGCGGGAAAGACATGACCAGCTTGTCTTTCCGTCGCCTAGTAACAGAGCCACTTGACGTAAAGTGGACTTGGAATCCACTTTGTGGGCCTCTAGTAGAGTGAGAAGTGGTTATGAAAACTAGATTTGAATGGAGTCCAAATCACACGAGCTAGGCACCATACGTGGAAAAAGGAAAGTAATAAAGTATATCGTCTTCAATCCTCCGTTATCATGAACAAAGCTATATTCATTTCGAACAGTTGAATCATTTTTACTTCTATGCTACTTATGGTGCTGTCACACTCATACGCGAAACTGGGGGGGGGGGGGGGGTGGTGGTCTTTGGATACTTACTAAAGGAAACTATCGTCATAAGTAAAATTCAAACTCTCGATTCTCTACTTACTTCCGAAAGTTTGGAACCACGACCCCATTTGTCAGTAGTTACACCAGTGGCTTATATTTAGCCGAGTAGTAATATAAGTGCCNGTATAACAAGGTAGTAATGAAATCTATAGATATCTTTGGATGCACATCACCACATACTATAATGCTTCACATCTGTGTCCGTAGAAATCATTTCTGATGCCAAATGAATAAATGTCTACGTATTGCTATTCAATTAAGCAGGATTTACGTGTTTTTATGCATTATGTTCAATATAGTGAATCCGCAGACATAGCTTATGTGCTGGTATTAGAGCTCTTTGAACAATGAATAAACGGATAGTGATTATAGACAAAATGAAACCTATGTTCACCCAATGACCTGTTGTAAAAATGCATGCATATCACTTTAGATGGCAAGACTGGTGATGCGTGTGAGTGTTTGTGTGTATGTGCGTGTGTTTGTGTTGATCGTCTAGGAGAGAGAGGTTAGTGAAAGATATAATGCAATCAAGGAGGGAATTGGTGACTGCAGAAAGTGGATGTAGAAACTAAATGTGTAATTGTGTGTGTGTGTTCATCCAGTTCATCCATTTATTTAACAAACAGCATAAAAAACACTAAAATTTACAGAGTAAAATATGTAGTAGAATAGTTTTAAAACTGGTTGACGGTAGCAGCCAAAAAGGAATGCCCTTATAGGAGGCCGACCGATATAAAAAAACATTACATTGCATAAAAAACATTACATTACATTGTGTGTGTGTTGCGTGTGTGTGTGTATGCGTGTGTGTATGTGTCTGTGTTTGTGGTGTGTAAAAAGACATTCGCATGTGCGTACGTGGTCTAAATGAATTACCCCTATTTTCTTAAACCACATGGGCTGTTGGCCACCCATGATCGGTACGGACGTGCATAATTTAAACGCATGAACCAAAATCACGCACAGTGTACACTTAAGAATAAAGGAGCAACATTGCACCAGTTTTTTAAAGGTGCAAACAACTGCAACAATGGGAATACCTTTTCGGGTGCAATATTGCACTTTCAAATAAAAAAAAAAGGTTTGTAAATAAAATCTGTTCAGGATTTGAACCCTGGCCTTTGAGAAGGTTGGATTGCTTGGGTCTAGCTTATCCGATCGTATCAAACTCCCATACATGAACGATGGCGACTTTCAAAGACATAAAATAATGACCCTAAAACATAACACATTGTCCACTTGTGGCTGTCAAACGGTACAATATTACACCCTCTTCGGTATGTTACCCCCTTTCATATATTCTTTGTTGAGTTTGTACACAAAAATGATGCAATATCGCACGTTCTCAAGTTTTGACGCACACTGCACCCTTTCGCGATTGACTGCACCCTTCCTTGACAATCCTTGACTCAAAGTATATGCCCTAGAAAGTAAATTTTGTGTCTATGGTTCCAAACTCTGCATCCCAGATAACTCACTGTTTTTAAAATACAACCCTACCTACCCAATTCCCGCTCTTTGAGAAATACGTCCCCAGTGTCTTCGCAGCTGCTGCTCAAATAAGATTCGTATTCCTATTAACATCACGTACCAGGNTGGTTAAAACAGCTTTGGCATTGCATTCTCTCGGAATCATAGGGTGATACATGTTTAATCCTCATAACGTATGACCCTTTTCGAAAGAAAACATATAATCATCGTAAAATAACTAAAACTCTTGTTTAGTTCTGATACAACAATATCATGGCTTGTCTATCTCTACCATTTATCTTTTTCTTACTTTATCTTACTCTACTTTTTTTTTTTTTTTTACAGAATACAAATATAAAATGCATGACACGTTTTTGTTCTTTCTGTGAATCGGATAATTGAAATTCACACCTTTAATCAAATAACACTAAGGTGTGAATTTCAATTATCTGATTCACAGAAAGAAAAAAAAGGAAACAAATAAAGAATAAAGAATAACAGGAGAAGTAATGAGTAAGCTTACCTTTAAAAATGATAAATCATCGAGACGTCAAACACATACCAATCACACGAATGAAAAGCCACTCGCTCCTATTTCATGATCTACAAGTGTTTATGAGTTCCTGTTAAACGTCTGATGGAATGACCATTCGCATGTCATCAAAACATGGTTGATTAGGCGTTAAATAGATTAATTACAACTCACAGTTTTTATCAGTTAAGCAGCCGATTTCATTTAGCAGAGCCAGTCGTCTGCTAGAAAAGGCAGCGCTTTCGCCGTTAGATATGAACACACTATGCGACCCCTGTGTGTATACGTGTAATGCACGCGTTACTTACCGCTGTTTCAACCTGTGCGTGAGTGTATGTGAGTGTGTGTATGGCATGTATTATAGTGCGAACACATGAATCGAATGTATGTGTATCCGCGCTTTGTGTATGTTCAATGTTAATGCGCAGGCATGCATGTAAAGCTTCATCATCAGCTAGGTACATTTCGGGGTGTATGCGTGTACATGCCATAGACCTATAGGTACATGCTCGTATTTCAAGAATGCTATACAGGTGGAGGTAATTTACATCGCTCGCGGGAATGCTGTCCAATTGAAAGGCAGCTGCTCATACCAACCACGTGATATGACATGGCATTCTTGATTGGTAGTTTGATGTAAAAGATACTCGAAGGCGCCACTTTTCTGCATGCATTTGATGGCGTTGAGGGGGTAAGTCGTTTAATGCGGTAAACGCACTATTGACTGTGCAGTAAACTAAGTATTGTAAAGATGCGAATTAGTATGGGGGAAAAGGCGCGTATCTATGATTGTACAGCCACTTGAATTAGGATGCGAAATGTGTGGTTTTTTTTAGAAAGTTCATGACAAGATAGAAAAAGGACAAGAAACAACCCAAAACGAAGCAAAAACAAAACAAAAGGCAACCCCCCCCCCCAAAAAAAAAACCCCGATGATGAAAAAGGGACCCCATGAATCCTAATATTATATTCATTCACATCAATCTGATTATTGTATTATGCATTATTATTTCCATACACTGCATAGGCTTGCAAGAGGGTGCCTACTCCCCCCTCCCTCCCCCTATTCCGCGTATGATTTTAAGGACCTGGGAAGTGTTTCACCAAAATAAGAAAGAAAACAAGAACATTACTGACACCAGTCGTTCTTGAAGTCATCCTTATATTTGCGAAACACCGTCCACATCACATATAAACATTATCTTGTAAATTCGCTCTCGCTATATAGGCCTACTCTTTTTCTCCTACATTTCTGTCATCGAGGCCTTCTGGCCTTCACCAACAAAAGAAAGAACATCTTTGAATACGCCATGGTTTCTTATTTCATAAAACTAAGATTGTAGCAAGTCTTCACGATGGAGAGATTAATCTTTGGGTATCATGCGGCCATCAAGAGGTGTCATTTTCCGAGATGCGTGCTCCAATGGACGCTTGAAGGCACGCTTTTCTGTGAAAGTAAACAGCGCCGACACAAACAAAATGAAGAAATTTGATTCTAAACAAACAAGGCCAGAGTCTCTTTTGATGATGATACTACTACGGAGCTTAAGCAAAGAAGACGGAAGGGCCAATCAGGACGTTATTTCTCAAGTGCGGGAAAATCTAGCGGGCCGCTAAGGTTGAGAACGCCCGCTAGATTTCCCCGCGCTTGAGAAAGAACGTCCTGATCGGCCCTTCTGTCTTCTTTGCTTAAGCTCCGTAATAAGAAGCGACGCGACGGGAAGGGGAAGGCTATATAGAGAAAGGGGAAAAAAGATAGATAGATAGAGAGAGAGAAAAAATGTGTGTGTGTGTGTGTGTGTGTGTGTGTGTGTGTACATGTGTATGTGTGTGTGAAAGAATGAGATAGAGACAGTGTTTGTGAGCACGTAATGTTTGCTTGAGTGTGTGTCTGAAAAAAGAGGGATATAGTGAGAGAGTATGTGTTATTCGTGTATGGGTGAGTGTGTGTGTCTGTGAGAAAAGAGGGAAATAGTGAGAGAGTGTGTGTTATCCGTGTATGCGTGTGTGTGAAAAAAGAGAGAAAGAAAGTGTTTGTTTTCGGTGAAGGTCAGATAGATAGTGAAAGAGGGAGAGAGAGAGAGAGTGCGTGTGTGTGTGTGTTTGTGTGTGTGTGTGTGTATTGTGTGAGTGGGAATGAGAGATAGTGAGAGAGATTGAGAAAGAAATGAGGGTGAGAGGGAGAGACAGAGAGAGGGAGAGAGGGGGATTCTAATTTAACAAGGCCAGAGGACTTGTTTATAATTATTTAGAAGCGACGGGAAGGGGAACCAGATAGGTAGAGAAATATGGTAAGAGAGAGAGAGAGAGAGATGCAGAGAGAGAAAGAGAGAGCCATAGCTAGGGGAAAGAGTGTGTATGTGTGTGGGGGAAGAGAGATAGTGGAGTGAGAAAGTAGGGGGAGAGAGCGAGATTGTGCGGAGAAGTATAGATAATGAGAGAGAGAGAGAACGAGAGAGAGGGAGTGGGAGAGATGATATCAGATAGTTTCTATTTCACATTAATCACACAGCTACACACGCACATATATACAAACACACACATATACACACACACACACACAACAAACACACTTCGCACAAACTCACTCTTTCTCTTTTCTGGACTCCGCCTTGCAATGAAGAGAATTTTAATTTCAATGCTGATTTTTCCTTCATTTTTATTTATTCTCATTGTCAGGAAATTCAAGCGGTAATTTATCACCGACGTACGATAAAATTTACAGAACCTTTTTGTAGGTTTAATAGCCACAAAACAATTCACAAAACCATGATCAACACTAGATTTAAAATGAAACTCCAGGGTGTTAAAACGAAAAATGCTCTAATCTACATGTATCCACACTAGATAAAGTGGTGTAAAACAACCTAGAGGGTTGACTCAACATATTAACATGGTCGTGTGTGCACCAGCACATACTTGGGTCCCAAGGGTGTTAAAATTAACAACCTACATCCCCTGATATCCAAATTAACACCTTCGCTTTTCAGTTTTTATCGCAACTTTTGAATACCAAACATTTTAGCTTTGCAAGAACTTGAGTAATGATTAATCAAATACATACACTGTAAAAACATATTAAACAGGGTGCTATTTTGATACCTAAAAGGCATACGTATACACATGTCACACAAAGTGCTAAATTCCCACGTAGAACGTGCTTTTAGTATATCCAATATAGCACTCTAAGTGCAAATAACACCCTGAGTGCAGTATTTATAATCGTAAGAATATAAGCATGTTAAATGCCTACACTGAACTTTATTAACTGCGTACAATGGAAGCCCTTAAAAATATGTAATACCGTAGAACACTGGATAGATGCACCTATACATTTGATGCATTTGCAGCATTCGGTATACCGAATACTGTCAATATGAATTTTGTTCATTACCTATTCGTATAAGATATTATTTATGACCAAAACGTACATTTTGAAAATATGTGGCTTGTATTCTTCTTAGAAGAAGCCGAAGGTTGAATCCAGGTTACATCTGTACATAATCATTCGAGAAAATTCTTCCTCAAGGGTAATGATAATAATGACAATAATAATAATAATAATAATAATAATAATAATAATAATAAAAATAATAATAATAATGGTAATAAAAATAATAATAATAATAATAATAATAATAATAATAATAATGATAATAATGATAATAATAATAATAATTTAATTTACATAGTGATTTTCCAGAGGATACAAAGCGCTGCTTAAAAAGACCTACATTCAGTTACATTAGGAATGAGAAAGATGGGTTTTGAGGTGTTTCTTGAAAAGGTTGAGTGATTTGATTTTGCGGAGAGATGCGGGAAGACTATTCTTGTATTATAAATTCAATTATTTGGTTGCCCTTCCATGCAATTTTCTAAAATTTAGGTCACTCTGATAAAAAAGTCATCCTTTTGAAACATATTTCATGTGGAAAAAAATCAAAGTGAGTGAAACACCAAAGAACACCTGAAAATGATTTTTTGTTCAGGATGCATTTTACACAGGTTTAGTAATTTTCTGTGATTTCTAAATTTTGATGGGGAAAAAAGTTGTTTGAAAGTGGTTCGTAGATGGACGCACGCTGTACGAACGACTGGTGACACTTTCTCGTACTCAATGGAGTGCATACCGTCATTAGGCCATGTTTAATTAGCGCATGTTGTAACAGCCGCATCATATTCTATCAAAGTATTGCACTCAGTGGTTCTAAAATTCTACACACGAAAAATGTTGAAAAAAGTGATTGTAAAATGGCTCAAAATATACACAATAAACTCATTTATATACATATTTCTTTACATTATATACTTTTGAAATATCGTCACAATTGTGTCATGATTGTCTTAAGCATTACCATCCGATTGTATATACAAAGTCTATCAACATTTTACAAACATTACTATAAATACTATTTAAACTAAATATTTTCAAATCGCTGCAAACGACAGAAAAAAACAAAAAGAAGAATATGATTGACATTGTCATACCATTAAGGCCGAGTCACACCTTTGCGTTTTTAACCTGCGTCGACATTTTTGACCATCAATACACTCCCTATACGCACAAAGACGCAGGTCATGTGGTGGACCGACGTTCGGTGTACGCTCCTTGAGCGCAAGCCGAACGTCTGTCCACCGTTTGATCAGCTTATACTGTTCGCACGGGGAGCGTTTTTAATTGTCAAAATCGCTGGCCTATGCTGGGCTGACAAAGGCTAAAAAACTCAAAGGTGTGTGTCGGCCATAGAGGTATATGGTGTCGGCCTATATATTTAACCAATTGACTACTGTAATCTGTAATTCCCGTAGACTTTGTACAGGGACCAACCGGTTCCAGTTATCAATGAGTTAAGTGCTCCGTTACTCATTTGCGTATGAAGCCAAACACTGTGAGCAGAAGGGACAAAGAACTGGGACAAAGTAAGAAACTTCATTCAAGCATTCACAATAGCTTCATGATCACACAAATTTTCAGATGTGACTCTTGTTCAATATTTTCCCACATAATAAGAAGGATTGACATTCATTTTGTGTCAATCAAGCTATAAACGCAAGTGTATTTTAGGCTTTATTGCAAACATATCGTCGAATGTTTCTTATTTGTACAGACTTTTGAACAATTGAATTCCACATGAATGTATCGAACAAGAAGAGTAAGAAAATATTCAGAATCCTTTGAAAAACATATGGAAGCCCCATGCTACCTGGAAATATGGAAGACAATTTTCATGACAATTCAAAAGAACAAGAACATATAAATAATTCTCTTGTTATAAAATACACTTTAGAATTCAAGCGAAAAGCGGGCAACAAAATATGGAAATAAACTATTAATTTAAATCGAAACTATGTTTGGCACAAATAGCTATATATACATACACATTTTTTTGAGCTTCCTAGGCCCTATTGCATAAAAAGTTGCGTTTAAACGCAACTTTTTATGCAATACGGCCCAGTTCTGCCAACCGTTCAATTAGTTCTGGGCTAACTGCGCTTACATTAGAACAGCCACCAGTGGGGGTAAATATTCAACATTATTGTTGATGAAATCTGTATTGGATAGTGACATGTGTAAATTATGTAACGACCGCAAGGATATAGTTGCCAAACAAAAGAGAAAAACTTCATATTCAGCAAGGTGGCGAAAACTCTATAACTAATCTTAATGTAAAAAATGAAGAGTAATCTCAGATACAAAATGAGGTTTAGAAAAAATATTACCATATGTAAGGGGAAAGAAGTAAAAAGCAAATATTAATGTAAATATAAATGTCTCACACACTAAGTATCTAGAAGGCTATAGGGATTTCGCATTCGTTCAAATATATCTATGGTTTAGACCACCTGTTTAGACATAATGTTTATCATGATGTACAACAAGCTTTGAAACACAGGGAAGATATCGACAACTGAATAGAATTGAAACTCACATTTTCTAAATGTACAACATTTCATGACAAAAAGTGGAAATTAATAAACGTACAAAAAATGAAATAAAGTTTCAGTTTTCGTCATGTCATGTTTTTTCTACAATCATGTATCAGCAAATTTCAGACCTTGAGAAAAAAATTATATTGCTATTTCCATTTTATACCATGGAGGCAACGTGGTGTACTGGTTCTGGCTTTCACCATTCAACCAGATGGTCATAGGTTCGAATCTAATCCACGGCGTTGATTCCCTTCTTCCTTTGTCAAAATCCAATGGGTAGGTGCTAATTTTGTCAACTTTCTCTGTCATTAATATCATAGCGAATCGTAAATTATAACCAGATCAAATTTGAAATGTGAGAAACTTCAAGAGTATTTCATTTTTCATTTTGATGCCATCATTAAAATGATAAATGAATGGGAAATCAAAATGAAAATTAGTGAATCATATTAAGTAAGATGGTTAAAATGTCGATGTTATGTTAACTGGGGTTAAGTTAGCGCTATTTCATGAAGTAATCTACCTTTTAATAAGGTCTAAATTGCACTCTCTACACGATAGTAGAAATGGAATGTAATATTAATGGGCAAGCAAAAAAAGGGCTGTCAAAATACCTTTACTTTGAATGAAATATAAATCGTTGAATAAAGCACTGAAATTGATTTCATGATGATGAAAAGTGGTTATAATGGAATATAAAGCGACACACTAAAATAACTTCTTTCCAAACTCTGCAGATTTCATCAAGACTTTATTGCACGACTGCGCCACTCCGTTATACAGTGGGGCGCAGAAATAAAAAAATTGTCCATAATCAAGCGCGGCCCCATGCTCCGTTTTCATGACTTCATCTTACAACCAGCTTTGTGCAACTGCCGTATGCTAAAAAATATTTCATTTTGATTTTGATATTTTTTGATATTCAACATGATTGAGGCTTTGAATATATAACGTTTCTCGTACTCAGGTACATTAACTTGGTCTGTTAGGGTAGCGTGCTGTTTATTGGAAGAAAAATAGACACATTCTTATTTCTCTCCCAGATCGCCCACTTTTCGTTTAAAGGCTTACACGGGGTACATACAATTCGGTTGAATTCGACGCACTTCGGGCTCTTCGGCTATATGTCAAAATACTCCGACATGTTCCGGGAGGTTCCAGAAAACTGCAAACAAATATGCTATAAACCTTTAAAGGTAAATAGAATCGTGGCTCTGCTCCGAAGTTTCAATAAACAATTCATTCGTCAAATNTCAGTAATATCTTTTAGAACCGGAGATTCAATTGGTAATTTTCAAGAGCTAACATTTGTTATAATTGTTTCCTCTCTTTTTAACCTTTTCATAACATCTGTCATTTTATGATTACTTTTCTGTGTTTATGGTACCCATTATTTGTAACGCGAGTTACCGTGGAATGACCCTAGGGCATAATACATCTTTAGCAGAAGCTTATCTCTAAGTAATACAGAATTGTTACGCCCGCTTTAACCAGGTGTACATGTACACCATTCAAAATGACATTCAAACGAACTGAGGTAATGTGTAGCCAATTCCCTTCTCTATCTATTATTTTTTTTGTACTTATTTATTTATTTATTTATTTATTTATTTCTATTT
The DNA here is from genome assembly GCA_036244855.1 of Temnopleurus reevesii. Lineage (NCBI taxonomy): Eukaryota > Metazoa > Echinodermata > Echinoidea > Temnopleuroida > Temnopleuridae > Temnopleurus > Temnopleurus reevesii. Next base: position 8,239 of record BQKZ01007009.1, on the reverse strand, counting down.
ATTAATTTATTTATTCGTATTTTTTATTATTATCTTTTTCTATTATTTATTTATTTATTTATTATTTTTTTTATTTTTTTATTTATTTATTTATTTTATTTATTCATTTTATTTTATTATTATTATTATTATTATTATTTTTATTATTTTTTTTTTTTTGGGGGGGGGGGGTCCATGACCTCCGACTCAGTAATTTACACGACTGGCTTTTATTCAGTGTCAAGGATCATTATTTATGAGTACTGATGAGAAGCAGGCGATCATTAAGGATTCGCAGAAATCCATTAATAATACCAGAGTACCTCTTATTTCAAGTCGGAGATCACTTAGAGTGGATGCGTATTAGGATTTAAGGGGATAACTCAGTAATATATTTTGGAACCCGGGATTCATTGTGTTATTTTTAAGAGCTGAAGCTTGTTTTTTAGTGTTTTCCTTTTTTGTATTTGGAGCTTTTTCGTTTGCTATTTTTTTTATTATTGTTATAACTATTTGTTTATTGATTCAATGAAGTAATAAAAAAAAGATTAATCAACATATGAATTATATGGTGTTTTCTTTATTAAAAGATGAACTATTTGGTGTGTTTTTTTTTGTACTAAATGTTTCAAGTAAAAGCATGTTTTAAAGGAAATTGAAATTACTTGGCCGGTTAAATGCATTAAACGACCAATTGAAGAGAGATAGTATGATGTGAAATGGGAGATTCGATTTCGGAAACTTTCTGTTAAAAAAAGTGTTCATCTTTATAATTACAATTAAACATCACACCATAGTGGGTATTACAATTAAAATCATGTTAAATTTTACCCTGCAAAAATCATTAATATTGTTTATCATGTAAAAGTATTCAGCCTGCTTCAGACATTTTATTCTAATCATGAAGAAAAAAATGAGTGCACGGTTAAAAAAAAGCTTTGGCATTGTGTTCTCTGGGAATTATAGGGTGATACATGTTTAATCCTCAAAACGTATGACCCTTTTCGAAAGAAAACATATAATCATCGTAAAATAACAAAAACTCTGTTTAGTTCTGATACAACAATATCATGGCTTGTCTATCTCTACCATTTATCTTTTTCTTACTTTATCTTACTCTACTTTTTTTTTTTTTTTTT
>BQKZ01007008.1:15851-27195 GCA_036244855.1 Temnopleurus reevesii | reverse complement strand
GCAAGAAATTCATCCACATTGTGCTGCACTCAACCCAGGTGAGGTGAATGGGTACCTGGTAGGAATATTTATTCCTTGAAACGCCAAGTGCGCTAATGAAGTGGCTGCCGGGCTAAAGCCAGGGTAATAATGCTGCAATTGTAGAGCACTCAGAGAACTCTTCATAAAGAGTTGATAAGAGCTATATAAAAGCCGTTCATTATTATTATTATTATGCATGTCCCAAGCAAATTAACAAATTTATTATTTTGTACTGTTATATTCTTTATATTTTAACATACCTTATATATATATATATATTATAACACTGTGATACACATATATTTAAGAGCGCTGTATAAATGCAAGCATTATTACTGTTTTCGAATTACCAATTTTCTAATCTTATTAAAATTAAGAAATTGTGAATTAAGAAGTGAACCAAATATTTTTGATAAAATTGATTGGCATTACAATTCATTTTTTGGATGAACGATTCTGAATACCATCCGAATATTAATGTTACTTAAGCTTATTAAAATTTCGACCATATAGAATGAATTATTCTACACTGAAGGTGTGAAGACTATTGCAGTCTATTCACATTATGATATCTTATCTAAAATCCATACTAGTTATTCATGATCTGAACGATATTTCCATTCAATTTTTGTAGACGGATGGAATTACATTACGATTAAAGTGAAATGGCAGACAAGTTTTTAGTTCAGTTGACATGTATTACTTCATGAATTATTTTGGGTCATTTAAACGAAACTTGGCAGTGAAATTCAAATTTAATCAGGTAAATTCGACTTTGAGATCCGACAGAAATTACGATGCGATTATGATTAAATAATGGTGTACCTAGAGAAATGTTGAATCTAAAAAGGGAATAAATTTCAAAGAGAAGAGAATTGCCTGTTTATGACGGGATATTTGAAAAGGACCACGATTCTTTCAGTAAGGATTGAATCATTCATCAGTTCAACGTCAACTTGGATTGAATCAAGAAACAAACAAAATCAATATTAAGCGATCGAGAATTGTTGTAGTCAGGTGCTAACACCTAAAGCAATACGCGGGACAAAGTAAAGAGACGTAACTAAATATCGATTTTGCACTTTGTTTTTGTCTACAAATGACGGCTTTATGCTTTCTGTTTGTTCTAGAAGTAATAAAGTGAAGTGTAATATACACAGGTGCATAAAATGACCGCGTTGGGGGTGTTTGGATGATATGTTAAAAACACACGGCTACTTATTTTTAGGTAGTCTGTCATACATTATTTTTCCTTCATTCCATAATTCGAAAACAATCAATTGATTAAAAGTTTCTTTACTTATTCACTCTGTCTCGCTAACTAACTATCTTCCTTTTAATGGGTTAACAAGTAATTGATCATCTACCACTGGCTAAATTTTTACAATATTATTTTGTACACGCGTAACTATACGAATCACCTTCCCCGAATTCGTGTTTATCAAGCCAACAAATGATATTCCTTCCTTCTTCCATATTTGGCGCCTTTTCTGATTAATAATAATAATGAACGGCTTATATATAGCGCTTATCAACTCTTTATGAAGAATTCTCTAAGCGCTCTACAATTGCAGTATTATTACCCTGGCTTTAGCCCGGCAGCCACTTCATTAGCGCACTTGGCGTTTCAAGGAATAAATATTCCTACCAGGTACCCATTCACCTCACCTGGGTTGAGTGCAGCACAATGTGGATGAATTTCTTGCTGAAGAAAATAAATGCCATGGGTGGGACTCAAACCTACGACCCTCTGGTTGAAAGGCGAGAGTCATGACCACTACATCACCATGGGGGCATTTGGCACCCACGGAATCTACACTTACTTCTTTGGAAAGCAAATCATCCCCCTGACCCACGCATGATGACATTTTTAATCTATTCACCTCAAAATCGCACTTTTAGGTATTTCTTGTCTTCTCGGAACGAAACCCCCGATGAGGATGATTAAATTTCCACGATAAACTTTTTACCCCCAGGGCGACCATACCCTTTTGTCAATCCCATGATCTTGTGTGATTTTGATGTCGGGTCAGGGGAGAGCCAATTATATTGGGATAATGGAATTAACAGCCAAGAGAAAATCATTATGATGCGTGTATATGATCTTTGGCAAGTGATCTAGCGCAGGTATCTGGGCACGCTGATAATAGCTGGTATACCGTATTTTTGACCTTATTGAAATATATATAAAGGAGCATGGAAAGATTTCGCTATTTTATGCCGATTATGATTAACATTTGAATATTTACTCCAGCATGAGAGGGAGAGAAGAGGGTCAGACCTTTTTTGTCACTATCCGAAAGACGTAAGATATATGGCGCACGAAAAAGCCGAATCAATGTGTGAATGTTCTAATCGGCTTGATTTAAGATGCATGCCACAACGTTCAGGCTTTGTAGCAGCAAAGACAACAACGACGACAACAACAAAAACAGGAGTAATCCGTAAGAAAAGCAAATTATGCTTATACATGTGCATGAAAATATCTAATAGTACGGTTATACAAAAATTAATAAGATCAACTTCATAAAGGTAAAGCTTAGAAACGGTGCTAATCGACCAGAGTTGTCATCAGATATACAAATTAATAGTGCTGATAATGAGTTTAAATTACAATTTGTGTAAAATTATTTATTTACAACTTTGTACATGTATAAATAACATAATTCCACGAAATTATATCTTTTTTTTTTTACGTTTACCATTATCCTGAATATTGCTTCCATATTATTTAAGAACTCTGTACATTTTCTTTAATCAATATTTGGTTTTATATCGTTCCCCTAGAAATAAGAAAGAAAGAAAAGATGAAGAAAAAAAATTGCGAATCAATAACGTAAATCAAGCTCTAAAACTTTATGTTGATACACAGTGGACATGAAAAGTATCAATAGATCTTTATGGTTTTGTTTTGAAAATTTTGAATTAAAGTTGGTACGTACTACAAAGGACAGGTGTAAAGATGTACTGTGAATTGGAAGGATTTATTTTGGAAGACCACCTGTATCAGGATCTTGCAGATTGTATAACGATTCTTGACACAAAAGCATCATACATGCGTCAAAATCTATGACGTGTTCATGCTTGAAGATGTTGATGTATCTAGGAAGCCATTCACCGTGGTGTAATTAATTAGAATGCACATTGTAAATATACGAATATAATAATTATAGATGTAATCAAAAGAGAAACATACAAATGAAAGAGTTTGGTTTGTACTACAAGAAGATAATCACGTGCTCGAAATGTTGTTTAATCAATCTAAAGTATCGGTTGCCTTTTTCTCCACACTGTAAACAAACAAATTGGATAAAATAAATCGCTCTAATTTGGAATAATTAAAAAGACAGGAGTAGCCTTTTATTTTAGTCTATTAAGTGTAAGCATTCATCACCTGCTCTACATTTTGAAGGAAAGTTATTGTGTAAATGTGTAAGAAAGAACAAGAAAATTGAGAAAGTGGAAGAATGGGGAGGAGGAAGAGGAGGAAGAGAGGAAGAAGAAGAAGAAGAAGAAGAAGAAGAAGAAGAAGAAGAAGAAGAAGAAGAAGAAAAAGAAGAAGAAGATGAAGAAGAAGAAGAAGAAGAAGAAGAAGAAGAAGAAGAAGAAGAAGAAAAAGAAGAAGAAGAAGAAGAAGAAAAAGAAGAAGAAGGAGGAGAAGAAGAAGAATAAACAAGTAATACAAGAAGAGGAAAAAGAAGAAAAAATATAACAAGATTAACATAGTATAATTTCTTTAATGTTATTTTGGGGTGATGCGACCTATTCCTCTCTGTAATAAATATAAAATATAAATGGAGAGTAATCTATGACAAACTGGTGTATTCCAAAATCGATTGTCTATATCAAAATGTCCCCATTTGACATAAACCCATTAATATTAATGAATTCATTTATATGACTGTAGATTGTGGATTTGCTTGTCTATTGTTCTCAGTAATAAGACAGGACGATTTTACAAGGAGGTTATTGACATTTGGTCAATCATTGTTTTCTACATATTATACCACTACAACGAACAATATACAAAAATGTAATACAGTTTGTTAAGGGGAAAACCCCCTTCACGTGACGTCTGTCATTACTGGAATTTTTTTCTTCAATATAATGAAAAGAATCAGATAGATGTAGAAATATTTCAGAGGGTGAGTTTTTAGCAATTTAATAATTTTTGTGTTATGTAGATAATTATTGAAATACTTCTTTCCTTATCGCAACATTAACAAAAACTGATTAACAGTGCGTTTTCGAGATACTGTAAAAAAAAAAAAAAAAAAATCACAAGAATCGAACCAATAATATACTGATGTCGAGACAAGTGTCTTACCACTAGACCACCGAGAGCCGACGGTTGTGACGGGCTCGATAATGGATGCAGGAACTGCGTAAATATCAATTCGAGAGTTTAAATGTTTTATTCCATTTTAAACTAGATTAAAGTAAATACTTTTATCCGGAATCGAAACACATTTAAAAAGTGCTTTGAATTGTTCATTCATTTCATTTCATTCATTCGTTCATTCATCTATTCGTTCATAGTTACATTTTCTATCTTTTCAATTTTTGTCAAAATTGACTTTGGTTGGAAGCAAAAGTTTATAATACTTAATCAAGTTTCCAACCCTCCCTACTAAAAAGCAATAATATCGTCATTGTGGTAATGGAAGTTGTGGTTTGAAACATTTTAGAAAGGACGAGTAGACATTTTGTATAAATTTGCAATCTGCTTAAGAATCAGAACGTCGTCTTTTGCAAAACAAATTGGTGTTAAACTCAAAGGGTTGAATATAAACCAAACCATATATTTGATCAGGACTTGAATCAGTGCTGAATAGGTTCCTTCAAGAAGTCTTTGGCGAGAACTGTATGAGACGGTGTTCCTGTGGTATTTACTTTTTTTCGCGCAATCAATCATTCAATTCGACTTCAAGTAGCACCTTTTACTTAACGTTTATGTTTATAGAAGGGAGCGTTACCCGCCTTTGACAGAAGATTTTAAAGTGTGTATATTACGTCACAAAGAATGACTTCTTGCCTCCGAAACATTTGCAGACGCAGGCATATATCCCTGCTCACATTTACACAACCACACACATATACGCGCACGTACACATACACACAGACTCTGTATAAACACACAAACACACACATATACACATACATACTCACATATACATAAAGCGAATACAAATTTCATATTCTCTATTTTTAATCATTTCCCTGCCATTCAGTCTCAGTCCTCTTGTACTGAAACAGAAACATTCACATCTACCCAACACAAAAATCATTCAATTGGAATTTACGCAGTACCTGCTGTTATAACACAAATCGAGCCCGCCACTTCCATCGGCTCTCGGTGGTCTAGTGGTAAGACGCCTGTCTAGTCATCAGGAGATCATGGGTTCGATTCCTATCCGAGAATGCCTGGGATTTTTTTCTCAGCTTCTCGGTAAAGCACTGTCAATCAGTGTTTATTCATGTTGGGATAAGGCAAGAATTATTCAATTAGAAACATTCACATTGTCTTATTTATTTCAAGCAATTTGCTTACAAGATAATCCTTCTTCTATGATTTACATGTTATACAGTGTACTGTTGACAAATTGTCATCACAGTTCAAAGTGTTTTATATTATATTTATGTTCATTTTTGTGACCTTTTGTCAAAATGATACTCTTAAATCATGTTATTCTTATTTAATTTTTTTTACTGTACTACGAAATTATGTTGTATGCAGAAGAAAACTTGTTTTAATACGGTTGTACCTGTAATTTTAAATATGGAACACCGGACAAGCTATAGAAAATCGGAAGTAATAGGTATTGGTATGTTTTACCTTGTATGTGGGCGATCTATAGTTTACCATCGATTCGTTTTTGTCAGGCTCCCCTCCTTCACGTTCCTCCTTTCCTTCGTGATCTACCTCCTCTGTCCTGTCGGTCTTTGTTGTCATAAACCACATAGAACTCACCAGTGGTCATTACCACATCTCGAATGCCTTTTCTGTTCATTAGACATGAAAGAACTAATTGAATAGAACAGAAATTCCGACGCTCTTATCGTAATTCTTTATATTGACGTTCGGAACCTTAGTGTTTCAAAAACTACGACAAAAATACGTAAGCTAAGCCCCAGTAACATAGGGCCCCGGAAGCAACACGATTCAACACGACTCTTTGTTCACAGGCAGCTAACTGTGAATTGAACAAAGAGACGTGTTGAATCGGGTTGATTCCTGAATTCTATGTGACCGGGGCTTAAGGTTTCAGAAACTGCAATAAAAATACGAAAGCTAAGCCCCAGTAACATAGGGTCCCGGAAGCTACACGATTCAACACGAATCTTTGTTCACAGGCAGCTAACTGTGAATTGAACAAAGAGACGTGTTGAATCGTGTTGATTCCTGAATTCTATGTGACCGGGGCTTAAGGTTTCAGAAACTGCAATAAAAATACGAAAGCTAAGCCCCAGTAACATAGGGTCCCGGAAGCTACACGATTCAACACGAATCTTTGTTCACAGGTAGCTAACTGTGAATGGAACAAAGAGACGTGTTGAATCGTGTTGATTCCTGAATTCTATGTGACCGGGGCTTAAGGTTTCAGAAACTACAATAAAAATACGAAAGCTAAGCCCCAGTAACATAGGGTCCCGGAAGCTACACGATTCAACACGAATCTTTGTTTACAGGCAGCTAACTGTGAATGGAACAAAGAGACGTGTTGAATCGTGTTGCTTCCTGGGTTCTATATGACTAGCGTCTGCGAAGGCGATGAAGAGAGTTATTCAACTCGCCTTGTTTGGATTGAGAAGGCGAGCTAGGAGTCGTCTTATTTGAGACGAGAAGATGAAAAGGCGTTGCGCTGCAGGTATAAATTTCCGTATTTCTGTCGTTTCTTAAACCCTCAAATTTCGACTCTATCTGTAAATCTACTATAGTTATCGTAAGATGAGACCATTTTAAGAACTCTTTGCAATAGCTGGGTCCAAATCACAATACTGGGATGGATACAATTTGTTCAAATGAAAAGTATTCTTTTTAATATTTCTAGTGGAAATGTGAAAGAAAACGAGTAAAGAGGAATATTATTGAAGTAGGGTGTATTGTCAGATCGTCGTCAACAATCGTCTTGATCTACCGAAATCTTACCGAAATACAATAAAATCTCTTATTTTAATCAATTGTATGTTTGAAAAAAGTATCAAAACCATGCATTTTACTGCAAACTTTGTGACATGCATTTTGTTATCTCAAATAGGGACTTTCAAAGAAAGTAAGATAACATTGAATTTGAAGAGGAGCATGACTTTGTCACCAATCACGTGACATTTAAAGATATCAGTCGATATTAACCATGAAAATGATATGCCCTTTTGCTTCTTTCCCGCGTGTTTTTGATCGATGAGAGAGCCAGGTGAAGACACTATCATGAGAAAGGTGTGAAGAGGTTCTACGTTGTCATGGTAACTAATCGTTGTTGTCCTTCTCGACAAATTGAATTGCATGAAAAATGAAATACTATCTTAAGAAAAACCACTTGTCAGTATATTTGTGAATGAATGACCAGAACGGATTTACAGAAGGTCCAAGGGGAGAAAACAAATGGGAAGGAGGAGGGAATTCTAAATGGAGGAGGAGATAGCGGAGAGAAATGGGCGATGGAGGCTATAAAATTAAGAGTGAAAGGAGGGAAGAGCATAAAAGAGAATTAGACGGAATGTGGAGAGGGAAGGGAGAGAGAGATGGAGAAAAAAGAGTTAGTTTGAAAAGATTTGCTCAATACATGTAGGTTTATGGTGCAATATTGATATTTAGGCAAAGTTGGCCGAAATAAAGACACTCTGAAAGATTTTAGAAAAAGAGTGAACGAAAGATATTTTTTTTTTCATGGATGTTGAGAATGTATGAGTCTGTCAAATATGCTGTAAAGTAAGATGACGAATGTTCATTAATCAGTCCGAGCAGAAAATCCGCCTGGAACATTATATATTACAGTTATGCGCTTTGGTATTCTCTGCATCTGCGTTACCCATCATACACGCAAAATCATACCTAGATGTCCAATTATGATGTGTGATTCTTTAGTTACAGTTATCTTATATCCGATAAGCCAAGCTCCTGACATCCTGCTCAACAGATCGGATAGCATCTTCTTTTCTCTGCACACTGAGAAAAAAGGGCGCAAATTTACTTACACTAAAAGCACCATTTAGAGTGTACTATTGAATCCTTTTTCAGAATGAAAGTGCAATATTTTGCAAAATGTGTTTATTTAAAAAAAAATTGGGTGGTTGTGGGCCGGGACTTAAACTCTCTCCACAAATGATGGCTTCGTTTCAATTCAGACGATCTACCAATTGAACTTGTGTATCCGCTCCTATTGAGCAATGGACATTAGAAAATCAGAACCGTTATTAGCCACGAACGCGTACTTTGACAATATTCACGGGAAATGGATTGTCACCGTTCACGTATACGGATTCTATGTTTGATGTTTTAGTAAGTCGCCAATCAGTCAAAAGGAGCGATCAGCTCAATCGGTAGAGCGTTTGAGTTGAAATGAAATGATCCCTCATCGCATTGTTTCGAACTCCATAATTGGCTCAATTTTAAAATATTTTTGAATTCTTGTACTCTGAGGAAAAGGAGCAACATTCCCTTTGAAAAAGAATGTGACTTTAAGGCAGCCAAAAGGGTGTTCACAGTGTTGCAAAAAGGTGCAATATCGCATTTTTGTGTGCTTATATCCTTCCCATCAGACAAGAAAAGAAAACGAACATAATTATGCCAGTCTGCATTGATATGAAATGAATGCGAGGATCCTTCAAAATAGATAAGCTTCTTTTGAATAAATAAACCAGGTTGGTTTCAGAACGTATGGAAACCGAACCTCACTGCGAGCTCGGCTGCTCGAAAGAAGAGACATAATATTTGGAAATTGTCCCAAGACGTTGATAGTAACCTGCATATTAATATCAGAACGAAATATGAAATATGTCCGGTAAACCTGCGTAATCTGATGATGATATCTACGTGTCGATATTCGCAAGTAGCGACAGGTTTTTCCGAAAGAAGCATGGAATCCTAAATATTAGCATCGATTAAAACGAACATGTGCTAAACTGGTGAGCATGATGATTAACTAATCTATTCTTTTTCCAGACGAAAAGATGACTAGATTAGGAGAGACTGAACGCCTCTTAACATTCGATTTCTTTGATAAGAAACGGCAAAGTAAGGGATCTACCCCCCTCCCCCCCAAAAAAATATTAAACATTTATTTGTAACAAATATGAAATAAACAAATCTTTGAAATAGCACATAAGCATCTAGTCAGTTTAACCTAGCATTGTTTTGGACACTATCTCCCCCTTAAGCCTCAGTCACATACAAGCGCGGAAGCAACACGATTGAACACGACTCTCTGTTTGGTTCACAATTAACTGCCTCCGAACAAAGAGTCGTGTTAAATCGTGTTGCTTCCGGGGTCCTATGTGACCAGGGCTTAACCCAGCATTGTTTTGATCACTATCTCCCCCTTCAGCCTCAGTCACATACAAGCGCGGAAGCAACACGATTGAACACGACTCTCTCTTTGGTTCACAATTAACTGCCTCCGAACAAAGAGTCGTGTTAAATCGTGTTGCTTCCGGGCTTCTATGTGACCGGGACATTGGAAAGTAACTATTCAAAGGAACGTGTAAAGCTGTGGGTTGGCAGATTAAGAGAGTCCAGACAAGACATTCACAAGACATTCACATGCAGATCAATCCAACTTAGTCAATTCCTTTTAATTTGTCATTTTGAAAATATTGTTTCTCCACCAACCTTTAAAATGCTAACTTAACATTTGAGTTCTTAGACTGTGGTTTGCAGCTTATGTGTGTACCACTAAATAAATAGCGTGGGATAGGATTGATGGCTATGAATATGGAAAGAACAAGAAAAGGCAAAACAGGGGATGTATTTCCCCTTCATGATTTTCTTCTTGAAATCGTTTACATCCTTGCGGAACTTGTTGGTTCAATCCATATACGAAAATAATTTCCACAGGAATTCAATTTCATGAGGTTTAATTTCAAGACGAAAACTGCATACGAAAAAAATTATCCCAGCATGAACAAAAGTGAAAATCATGTTTTGCAAACAAATATAAAACTTCTCGGAATCAGACTCTTCATGAAAATTATCTTTCCATTTTTCTCAATGCTCTTATATATTCCAGCAATATAGACAAAATCACTTGTATACGTAATTCATATTCCAATATCAATTGATAACTTTTGTTTAATATTAAAGAAATTCATTCGTTTTATTTTGAATTATATTTGACCTTGAGACTGCAATTCAATACGAGACGAGATTCAATTTTAGCCAGAGGATATGATTTCGGCATTTTGAAACGAGGTTTAGTTTTATTTGAATATGACTTTTATAATGTCTCAGATGTCTACGATGTTATTCAATATGAACAAATCTGATATCAAACCATAAGGAGTGCACCTCCCCGTTCCAAATAAACATCATTCTTCTCTTTCTTTCATTGGAAGGGCTTAATAAAGGGACATAGAATTGTCATCATACTACAGACTGTTCATTGTATGTCATGATTGATTGATTGATTGATTTTTATTTCCGATACTCAATAAAAAAAAAAGTACAAAACAAATATATACAACATGAAAGCAAGAGGAATAAAATGAATATCGGATGGATTGCCCATATCAGAGCCATTATCAAAATGGCTCTGTTCTTCCGTGGGGTCCATCTTAAAAATAACAATAGTATACAAACGAAAATATAACAATAAATTATACACAAAAGTAAACGAAATGTAAAAGGAAAGGACATGCGAAATAAATACCATGAAATAGAGCTAGAGAACTGCGTACCTGTGTAACTGTGTAACTGCGTAACTGTGTCATGATACACCCCAAACCTCCTCCCCCCCCCCAAAAAAAAACCCACAAATGCTCTTTCTATTCTTTAACTTTTTTTCCTTCAAATTCCGTCATTCACACATATACATTTTTGAATTGGCAATTTATTTGAAGATGAATAAATACTATTATGCAAATCGTCTTGAGCACTCCGCAGAGTGGATACGTGCTCTATATAAATTGCATCTGTTAATTATCATTGTTATTTTTGTCATTATTAATCTCCTGTAATTTGAAATAATGATTCTTTTTTCTTCAAACCAGCCAGATGACTTAAAATTGAGTTTCTCTCCGAGAAAGTATGACAGAAACCTATTAATCAATACTGTAACTATGAGTCAAATCTGATCTTCTGGTTATTATTGGGGGGGGGGGGGAAAAT
>BQKZ01007006.1:25745-40211 GCA_036244855.1 Temnopleurus reevesii | reverse complement strand
AGTGGTCTATTATTGCGGTATAGCACTCAAGCAAACATACAGTAATGTTTACATGAACTATAAATCAGTACCGGTAAATTAAAATCTCTAATCAAATACGATCAAAATTACAAGATGTAAAATGAAAATAAAAGTTTACAAATTCCAAAAAGACACTTATAATGATAATGAACAGATTTTTTTAAAATGAATATATACAATACAATACAAAGCCCGGATCATTTGCTCAAGGAAAATCCTTAAATTCTTGGAAAGGCAGTAAAATATGGATCATACATAACAAATATTTACGCCTAATACATTGATGCGAGAGAAATATCAACAAAGCAGAAAATACTTTTCATGATTTGGTAACAATAATGGTTAATGGTGACAAGTTAATAGTATAACAAAACACTTCGGACAATGAAATTCTACACCATTTATAAATAATTTTCAACCACTGCTACAAAGCGCAACAACAGAGAAGTCATCATACAAAAAGATCATAATTTATAGAACAAGAAATTGTTATTAATGTAAAGTACAGCAAAAAAAAAAGATATAAAAGGGGCTTACTGCAATGTTATTCCATTAGTCAATTAGAACATAATATAGGTAAAAGTAGACATTTGCTATAAATGCGAAATATCAACTCATTCGCTTTGCTCACTTACTTAGATCATCAGATGCGAATGTTCTATGTGTGCTTAAGGAGGAGGAGGTACCCATTGCATACATGCCAAGGATTTTTTTAGCAGAGGTTTCGGCATTATTTTATTCAACAAAAAATACAAATTCACACAATTATAACTTATACAAACAAGCAAGAAGATGTATTTTTTTCTTAGAATGATAAACACAAATATTATTAATGTAAGGGCCAACTATAGTAAGCTAATAATAGCTTGCAATGATAGAAACCAAAGAAAAGCCACACATCTTAGATAGTATCAAAAAGAAATGTGGAACTTCAACACAATTAGTTGAGAACGGCCGAAATAGAAGTTGAAATTAAATAATATGGGGAGTCAATTGAAACACAAAGATAACAAAAAATATGGATTTTAGCAGGTGCGAATGCATAAAAAATATAATTGCAATGGTGGGGTATGAATAATATTAATTGGGGATAGAATTCCTATGATAATGAAAATAAAGTGTTTGTGTATGCATTTGAATGCAAACTGGGTATGTTTGTGTTTAAAAGTGTGTCTATATATGTAGAATAACAATTGTTACATGAAAAAATAAAGTGTTTGTGTGTGCATTTACGTGCAAGGTGGGTATGTTTGTGTCTATGAATTATGAAATTATGTAGAATAATAATTTGTTACAGCGATGGTAGTAATGCAGTGATGATATGGTGGTATAGTAAAGTAATAGAGAGACGATGAAATATTCAAGAGAGAAAATGGGGCAAATAAAGTGTAAATGCAAACTGGATGGTGAGATAGTACATGGTTACATGGATCTAGAACTATATGGGCATGATGGCGGTGTATCTAATAAGGAGCATATGGGTGCTATGAGACACGTGTAGTAACCCTATTGGTGTAAAACTACGAGTGTACCGACTCTGGGAGTGGAATATATCTAGAAGAGTAATGCAACTAAAAGTGTAACACTATTTTAGTACTAATTAGTGTATTAACACTTAATGTAGTAGCAGTACTAGGCCTATGGTAACACTAGACGGGTAGTAACTATATAGATAGGAGTAGGCGAGTATAGGAGTGCAGTAACACACGGAACGTATAGGAGTAACACTATAGGAGAATAGCAACACTAGGCGTGTAGTAACACATAGCTAAACTAAGAATAGTGCTAAGAGTGTAGTAGTACTAGAAGTGTATAGCGACACTTGAAGTAGAGTAGTGCCATGAGTGTAGTAACACTAGACGTTTATACTGACACGTGAATCACATTAGTACTATGAGCGTAATAACTCTAGGCGTGTAATAATACTAGGCGTATATACAAACAGTAACACTAGGAGTGTACTAACACAAAGGTGTATAATGAAACTTGAAGTACAGAAGTACTGTGTGTGTACTCGGGTACTAGGACTAGGCGTGCCATAGTAACACTAGGCGTGTTGTAACATTAGAAGTTTAGGAATGCTGTACCAATACGATTGCAGTAACACTATAAATGTTGTTTTAGAAGTGTAGTTCTATCTGAATTGGTAGATTATTTTGGTAATGGGGCTATTATGTTATATCTGAATTAAGAAATGATTAGTATTATCTACAGAATGACAATGGAGTAATGGAAATTAAGTAGATAAAATGTGCGTGAAGGGTTGAAAGTGGATGAGTAAAGGAAATAGAAGAACAGGTTGAAACCGTGAAAGAGGTAGAAGTATGGAAATTGAAATGGTAGATGCAGTAGAATTAGTATATGTTGCATGTGATGAAAAGATGAAGTATATATAATAAAATGAAAGTATAACAAGTCTACAGTGTCTTGTTCAGTACAAAAAAAAGATAAAGCAAAGAAAATAAATCATGATTGCATTAAGTTGAAGTTTGTAACAAAGATTACATTCGAATATACATAAAGAATGTATATGTCACAGCACAAAAGTATAGTTAATCAACTTTGTTTTCATTTTCAAATTTGTTTATAATTCATTCAAAATCTTTTAAGTCATCAAGACTTCAATTATACTACTGGAGTAAGCAGCATTGAACATGTAACAAGCAAAAAGAAATTATGCAGTGATGGCAAAAATAATTCGTTTTTAATTATTACGTAGTTCATACATATAAAAGAATTAGCGGTTAAGTTGCTAATGTACAACAAATGTAATGCCATTAGTAATCAATAGACGGGTTTACTAATATATTCAAATCTATGCAGTTTCTTGCAAACAGATGAACAATTGAACTAAAATACTCGGAATCCAGTTTGCATGAATTACTTGCTGTAATGTCGGACAGGCCTAGGACAAGCTGTCTGGTTCCATAGAACATTTTGTTTATAGAATACGCTTAGAATCTGCATTAGTAAACCCACCTATTTGCATTGACACATAGAGAGTATAAAAATGATTTAAAAATCGGCAATTAATTCAAACAAAAATACGAGTAGAGCAGCAAAGAACACTGATCAAATTATGCATAGGTTGAATGACTTTTAAATAAAACGTTTAATTGAACACAAACTAAATAGCCCACTTTTATAATTTATATTAATTCTATGCATGCTTCATTGTTAAACGAACAACGACAAACTATTTCTTCACATGATATAAAATAATCTTATTTTATTAGAAGGGTTCGGGATAGCATGCAGTAGTTGTTGCTAGGTTGGTTAAGCTACAATGTCTGTCCAACCTGGCAACGTAATGTATATCCCTGGTATATGCAAGAAGCATTCTTACTGTAGTTCGTTTTGGGGCAAACGAGAATAAATTTGAATATATCGCGAAATTGGTCTATCATTTTGTGTCATAAGTTGACAAAACTTCTGGATTGTTTGTGATGACCACTATATAATATACGTGTGGCTGAGGATCATTACCAGTAAATGTGAAAATTAGCATGATAAATATGCCCTATCATAATGACGTAAGTTAAAATACATCATGCGCTTATCCAGTGGTGCGGGCAGAGGGGGCATTCGGCACCCGTAAAATTTATGGTATAAAAAACAACAAATAAGGTAAAAGGGCGCCAAATATTGTGAAAGTTATTTTTTTTATTTTGGCTTGTTTGTCAAAAATTTTGAAGCACATTTCACCCCGGTCCCGTTTAAGTGTAACCCTGGATCAGAGGCAGTGTAGGTGCAGCCAACAGACAGACAGAGAGACGCCGTTTTACACCCTTTTTTTAACATGTAATGTGACACAGTCTAATAGACGAATTTCGTAATGTATTCAAATTTCATGCACGCTTCTTTGTCAAATGCACAATGATAAACTATTTGTCCACCTGATATATAATAATCCTATTCCAATGAAAGGAATGTGGATAAGATGCAGTAATTGTCGCTAGGTTGGTTATGCTACAATGTTTGTCCAACCTAGCAACTTTAATGTATGCAAGTAGCATTATGACTATATTGAATTCTCATTAGCTTAATACATACTTCGTCTTGGGGCAAGCGTAAATAAATTTGAATACATTACGAAACTGGTCTATTGCGTCAAAGGATTAAGAGCATGCACATCGACAGGAACAACAGAACAATAAAAAGCAGTCGCATTATGCACTCCGCAAATTGAACAATTGAATAAAAAAAAATAGATAGCTGGAGTGAACGGCAAAGCAGAACATCAAATTTTGCACATCAAAGTAAAGATATAAACAGAAATATCATTTGCATAATCAAGTAGCAATCGAACAAAAAGAATTCGATCTTCGCTGAAAATATATAAAGCAAATTTTAAAATATTGGGAAGATTTTGAATAGTATAGACAAATCAATGGAGACAACTGTACACTTTTTTGTGTCCAATTCTGCTTACAAATAAGGAAACAAAATAATACATGATTTGTAACATATTTCTATAAGATACAATGTACACTTTATGTGATTTCATTCAATTTCATTAAAAGAGTTTGCTGAATATATTTTTTCCAACAAATTTGCAACACATGTTTTCAGGTCTGTGGATATGTCCCCTCCTAACATGATTTAAAAGAAAACTGCACCACAAACTGCATTTCAAGAGAATGACCATCCCCTCGTCAATGGCGGTTAGTAAGTGTGCATGTCATGGATAGATTTTCACCTGCATCCGAAGTAATGTTCAAGAAATCCAATTCTGAATTTCAGACGGAGTCTTCAGCAATGTTGGCATCTGTCTCAAGGAAACAGGAATATGCCACAGAGTAGTCTCTGTTGATCATAAGACACAATAGAATGACTGTTCCTGCAAACTTACACATGGGATATTGGCCAGTGTGATTGGCCAGTAGGAAGAATGTCCAGCTGTGTATGTCTGTTTAGTCAACGGGGACATTCTCGATCCCCTTGACGAGAGGACACGAACAATCTCAGGGTGAACCCTTGCAAAATGTCTCCCTTCCGTTACTAGTCAGTAGATCTCCATGGAAACAACTAGACGACACTAACATGCTACGAGTAGTTAGATGGGAACATCACCAAGCATGCATCCATGGAATCAATCAAAATCACAGTGGCTCACTGACAATGAGGTACATGGTTTTTCAGGTTGCAAATTCCACTGGTGATACACGGAAAAGGATGGCAACGTCTATTCTTATCGGGATATCCTGGACAGTTGGTTTCAAAATGTTAGCAGAGTGCATGCTGACACATTTTATTTGCAAATCAACACCTGGACAGTGTTTCACCAAGATAAGAAAGAGTCCTAAAAAGTTCAAGAATGACTGGTATCTGTTCTTGTGCTGAATACTCGTATAAAATCATCAATCATTAGGCGGAAGAACTGACACCAGTCGTTCGATTAGAAGGACTTTGAGAACGACTTTAAGAACGACTGGTATCAATTCTTGCACTGATTATTATGAATCATTACGCACAAGAATGGTTACCAGCCATTCTTAAGGTCGTTCTTAAAGTCTTTCTTAACTTGGTGAAACACAGCCAAAGTGCTTGTTTCATAAAGCTATTCGAAGAGGTACGCACGCATGATGAACCCTTTGCTTGTGGCTAACTGAGTGAATATGGGCAACTGAGTGCAGGAAATGGTCACCAGTTGTGCGTATATCTACAAACAGCTTTATGAAACAAGTACCTATGCGATGTTTCACCAAGTTACGAAAGATTTTAAGAAAGACTAGTAAATAGACTGGTATCTGTTCTGGCGCTGAATACGAATAACATTACAAATCATTTCGCACAAAAACGAGTACCATTCGTTCGTAAAGCTGTTCTTAAAGTCTTTCTTATTTTGGTGAAACACCGCCTGGGATTTTTTGAAAAGCTGAACAGAGAGAATTCCCCGATACCATGGATGTGCACCTCCCTGGTGGTACAAAGGGCAAATAGGAGACACCAGAGTCCGCTTCTTCTCCCATTATGATTTTGACAACCGAGCTCCTGGCAGGCGTGTCTTTGACCGGATTATAAATGGCAGGAGGTATACTCCAAAGAATCAGCCTTAGGTAACAACTCCAATGCTCACATAAATATTGTTAAGATTGAGTATGAACGCTCTTTATGATATAAAATTTTAATGTGCTTTACTACTTCCCAGGCTATTAAATTTTTAATGATAATATTACATGTCGGGTTATCACGAAATGAGCGCGAGGAAGTGACGCCATAGAACAAATAAAAATAATCAACAGTTTTGTAATAAAGAAGTCAGTGATATTTTGGCACCATAAAGTTATTCAAGATCATAAAAGATAACCCTAAATAAAATCAAGAAATATCCGGGACAAGAAGAATGTGATTAGCGCTCATCCCATCTTCTACGTCATGGACAATTTCATTGAATAGGAATCTTTCCAAGTTGGTGAAATATCACAGATCGGGATGGTGAAATATGGCAAACTCCATGAACTATAGCCCTACCAAAGAATAAGCTATACCATTGCGTGAAATCCAATACGTCCACAAGTCCAAATAATAGCGAGGTTACGCATCCTCACCACGGACGGCAAAGTCGCAGTACCATTTGACCATTGTCTAGATCGGCTTCACTGGTTGCCAGTGACAACAGCGTTGAAGAGCATAATTCTAGAACGGTTTTTGCTCAATTCTGCGTCCGTCTTAGATACAGGAACGTAGCCAATCAGATGCAGCCAAGCGTATCATGCAAATCACGTAACCTTTACCGCGGTCAATGGATTTCGGCGTGAAAGCTCTATTCCCGACGTCACACTCAATTTGCATACTGCCGTGAGAAGTTAAGAGCAACGGAGGGAATAAGGACGGGTTAGCCAGAACGCAGGAATCTGACGAATTCTCCCGTCGTTGAGCCGCTCCGTTGTTGAGCGTAAACTCGGGAATTGCTCAAGCGAAAAGGGTATAAAAAATGCTAGGTCTAACAGAAGAGACGATCATTCACATGACCTGATCTAACACAACAAGCCATCAGTCACATAACCGCTAACATAAGCCATCAAACACACGACCCGATCTGTAACATTTATAATTTTTTATTCAAGAAGAGTGAAACAAGCGCTTATTTCACTCTTCTTGGAGGTAAGTTTTAATCGAAAAAACGGGTATAACAAGTTCCATATCAATGAACGTGAAATAAGCGCTTATCTCATTCGCATCATCATGGAACTTATCAAGCACTCAACATTAAAAAAAAATACAATTTTTAGAGGCCCCTAGTCGTCTGCTAAGGCATTTAGAGGATATTCATTCATTATTACGCAACCATCAATTCTTCCATTTGTGTGGCATAACTTCCTAGCGCTCATAATTACAATAGGCAATCATTAGATTATCAATTTTTTTTTCAATATCATTATCGTGCTGAATCCCATTATCTTATGAATCCTTTATCCCTATTATTTAATATTCCAATGATGCAGACCCGTATAATTTAGTGCACCCTGGTTTAAAATATATTTATCATCAGGAACGTTAGTGTATGGACCATTGATTGGAATAAGTAATATGTTATTAACATTGTTTTCGTGATCCGTACATTACAAGCTCCGATTTATTATTGAAATCGAATCAAATATTTATTTTGTTACACAATTCATTGATTTTGAATTAATGAGGCAACAGGGAAAAAACAATCTTTGAATTGACCCTGTTTTATTTTTGCTTGTCCTTATACCAAATTTACAAAGAAAAAACCCACACGATTATTAAAATATTACGAATGCAATCTAAAAATAAGTTCAATTAGATCAGTTGCTTGATGCACAAAATATATAGCCTGACGAATAAATGTGAATGGTCTGGTAATCAAGTAAATTATCTTCATCAAAAAAAATAATCGGATATTCAATCTCAACCATTTTTAGATATAATTAAAACGTAAATTGTAAGTTTAATCGAAGAATGGAAATTGTTTATATTTTTATAATTATTAAAAAAAAAACAGCCCTTTAAACCTGACGTAAATGTATAGCAATACAATTTGAATCATCGTTATTGATGATGCATTCGGATAAAAGTCTTCCAATCTTTAAGCTTAGGGTTGTCGTTGATGACTTAAACAAAGACACCCATGCGGCTTAAAATCAATTGCAAGAAAAGCAGATGGAGATAAAAAGGAACATTGCATATCCTGTTTGGCCTCTGTACAAGGGAATTCTCTTGGCGCGGATTTTCAAGAACTTAGGTAGCCGTTCATTTGCAGGTATAAATTGTGCTAACATGGACATTGCTAACGTTTAGATACCAACGGCTCTCCAGGATATCTCAAAAGATTAGACGTTGTCATCTTATCCCAGTGTAATACCAGTGGAATTTGAAACCTGAACGAACCATGTACCTCATTGTCAGTGAGCCAATGTGATCTTGATTGATTCCATGGATGCATGCTTGGTGATGTTCCAATCTAACTTCTCGTAGCATATTAGGGTCGTCTAGTTGTTTCCCTGAAGATCTACTGACTAGTAACGGAAGGGAGATATTCTGCAAGGGTTCACCCTGAGATTATTCGTGTCCTCTCGTCAAGGGGATCGAGAATGTCGCCATTAACTAAAGAGACATGCACAGCTGGACATTATTCCTACTGGCCAATCACACTGGCCAACATCCCATTTGTAAGTTTGCAGAAACAGTCATTCTAAGGTGTCTCGTGATCAACAGAGACTGCCATGTGACAGATTCTTGTTTCTTTGAGACAGATGCCAACATTGCTGAAGACCCCGTCTGGAATTCAGAATTGGATTTATTGAACATCACTTATGATGCAGGTGGAAATTCATCAA
The DNA here is from genome assembly GCA_036244855.1 of Temnopleurus reevesii. Lineage (NCBI taxonomy): Eukaryota > Metazoa > Echinodermata > Echinoidea > Temnopleuroida > Temnopleuridae > Temnopleurus > Temnopleurus reevesii. Next base: position 31,383 of record BQKZ01007006.1, on the reverse strand, counting down.
TTACATGCACACTTACTAACCGCACTGGACGAGGGATCAAAGATATCAACCAGTGTAGAGTTTGTTCATTCTCCAAAAATGCAGTTCTTGGTACTTTACTATCTTGTTACAAGGGGAAATGCCTAGATATGTACTAATTTTGTTTGAAATAATTCCAGCAATTCTTAATAATGTATACAAGTATTTGAAAGGTGATAGACTAGTGACTACATGTACATCAATTAAATTAGAAATATACCTGTCATAACCATGAATCATATAATTAATATGCATAATTAGTTAGCTAATTAATTTGCACATTTACAAAAGACTAGTTTATATCTTACTCATTCTAGAGCTATATTCAGTGATATGGAAAGTTAAACATCTATTTCATTCTCATTTTGTTTTCATAGATTACGTAATTTTGTTTTCATAAATTACATGATCACATCCATGGCAAACACCCTAACGTACAAGAGGAAGAAGGTATTAATTACATCTATTCTATTATTTTCTTAATGTCAACACGTAGCTCAATGGCAGTGAGAGTTGAATGTAATAAAGTCCGATGGAATCGTGTGAAAAGCAATGCTACTAATGCATAATCAAGAACTCTAGAAACTTATAGTTTTGAGCAAAAAAAGATATTTGGGGATTATTGAGGTGACTATAGTTATATTTGTTCAACAATTATTTTGAAAAATACACCAAACATCACTCTTTAGGTGCTTTATTACCAGTCTATCACCTTCAGAAGAAATTTTGCTTGGTAAAATGGCTTTGTATAGAATGCATTGTCTTTTCTGGACCTGCTTAACCCTAATCCCATCGGGCTCTTTCGATTATTTCAGTCTATGGGGGTGTATTTGCCACCACCTGATTTCGGCTATCGGTCGCACAATCGCGCCAAAGAGGAGCAAGAACATTGCATGTGACGTACATTGCGATCCTGCGTCGTCAATTCTTTTTTCTTCAATCCACCCATTATTCTAATCATGCTTTGCGTAAAAACAAGAAACTTATTGAATAAGAAAGAATCATTGAATACAATTTTATGTTTTGATAGTAAAACGGTATCAAAATTACTTCTCATGTATAGAATTGGTTTCATTTTCATGCATCTTTGGTTTCTTTTTTTCAAACTTATTATTTCCAATGCTTTTTTTTGCAATTCGAATTGTTTGTAACATTACTTGTGATTATTTCAACGAGTGATAGAAAAAAATAGAAAAGAAAACTCCGCAATTTTGACTAGATACGCAGTCACAACAAATCATGGCCTAAGTTTTGTTAATGGGGGTTTTGGTAAGAGATGCAAAATTTATGCATTTCATTTCATACCTATCGAGAAAAATGTTGAAAAGGGGGAAGAGCTGAACGCCTATATATGGGCTCAGGGTTAAGGCTCAGCGACACATTTGCAGCGATGCCAATGGTTCCGTAATACACATGGGGTCAAATTAAAATATCAATATAGGGTAGCAGCTAAACATTTAACTGGTAGGCATTCAATTGTAATGAAATGTAATAAGACAACATAGACAAGTTATATTTATCATCATCATTATTATTAACATTAGTATTATTATTACTTTCATTATCATTTTTATCATATTCATTTACCATGTTTACTTGGGTGTAATGATCCGTAGCGATGCGTCGGTATTTACATCTCTTGTTGGCAATCCCATGGAGCTCTGCAGCTTTTCAGATTCTGATCTTTACGATTGCTGGCTTGGTGTCGCTCGCTTGATGGCAACCTAGCGGACCTCTGAAGCTCTGCTGAGGCTGATCTTCTCGATTGTCTGATTGACGCCTGCTCTCTTGGTGAAACTGACAGACTGATACATGCTTCCTTGGAATTTCTTGCCGCAAAAACCTTCGTGCCTCCCCTCTCGCTTCGGCGTCTTTCAGGAACGGCTTCCGTAGGGTTTACTGATCCCAGACTCTTGGTCCAACTTGTCGACTGTTAAATCAAAAGGAAATAATGATAATGATGATGATGATGATAATAATGATAAAAAGTAATAATAATGATAATTATAATAATAATAATAATGATAATAATAATAGTAATATAATGATATTGATAGAAATAAAATAATAATAATGATGATGATAATGATAATAAGAATATTATTTCTCGCGCTTCTTCCTTTAGCACCAGATTCCTTCTGAGATAATGGGCATCCTACATGTTTAAATGGTAATGCTCTCTATCTTTGTGCAAGAACAAAGATGCCTGTCAACCTGTTCTGGCGTAATAGGCGGGTTTACTAATAGATGCAAATGTTATGCACACCCCTTAACACAAAGGTTGTTCTTGACAACCCGAAAGCTTGCCCGAGGCTTGCCCGACATAGCAACAACTAATGTATGCAAACTCGATTCCAAGTATTGTTATCAAGCGGTCTATGGAATACCGCGTAACTACGTTAAACGCACATAAATTTGAATAAATAAGTAAACCCGCCTATTTAGATTGAACGCTTGAGGATTATTGATCTCCAGCCGACACGATGCAAAGTAAACGGAAGTTCCGGTGGTATTGTGTGTGGAGTGCGAATTCCAATCCATTATGCACGCGAGCCGATGTGCTATTGAAGAGACCGGCGCGTATCGTCATTTCAATGTCGCGAAAATTATATATATGCCATTGCTGGGTCGATGTTATTGTAACAAACCGTTCTCTAATTTGCTATTGAAAACTGCAATGTGGTATTGTTTTTTACTAGTTACATCTGAAGTGCCATCTTCCCAAAAAGCTTAACCAAAAATAAAAGCTTTTTTTAACAGGAGCAGAAAAAAACTAGTGAGCATAGCAAAAAAAGTTTGAAGAAAATCGGACACGTAAAACATGTTTGAAAAAAAAATGTGCAAATCATATCAGTGTACATTTTTAGACATGTTGCCCAATTTAATCACAGGTCCACCACGTCTTGCTAAAATTTTGTGGTGCAATACTTATCATTTTTACAGAAAGATGCAAAGGTTTAATGAATGTAAACATGCAAATAGGTGCTCTTTTTTCTGCATATCTATCATCAAGATATCCTAAAGTTAAAATTTTGAGGAAATCATATTTTTGGGGGAAAGTGACATTGTATAACATTGATATGAATACAATAAATGGTCAGGTGTGCACTTATGACGTCATCAGTTGCCAATTTGTCTAAATATCTAAACATTCATAACTTTCTTATTAGTTGTCTGATTTTTCTCAATTTCTTGTCCTTTTCATTTGATTTTCTGCTCCTGTTGAAGAAATATTATTTTCGGGTAGAGTCTTTTTTTAACATTTTTAAATGTATCAAGAAAGCTCACCTCGTTTCGTGTACAGCTCGATGGCGTCGCGGTGACTAAATGGTTGTCCGACCTCTCCTGGACATGGCAGCAGACTGAAAAAGAAACATAATGCAGAGTAAATCAGTTAATTAGTGTCATGTAGAATCGAGGTCACTCCCATGACGTCTTGGGTACATCCAGATATGTATACAAGATATCACTTGTACGTTGGGGTGGGGTCTAGTTTTTTTTAGAAAATCTGACAAGCAAAAAATATAGTTTGTATATTTCATTTCGCCACTGAGCTGCCAAAAGGGAACAAAATTTATAGTCCTCATTATTTTTCTCGTTCCTTTTTCGTTATGAATTGTCTGCGCTTCCACAATTTAAGGGGTACTAACCTTATAATGAATGGCCTTTATACACATTGAATAATTATGCAAAGAATTTATAAATATTACTCACTTCATTTCTTGAGATAAACCACTGGATTTGATCTCGAAGCGTTGGAAAACTCTACAAAACAAAGCACGGCTTGTCTACAAACAGAGAGTATGCAGCTGAGACGAGTGAAGACGGCTTACATTCACGACGCGACGTGTTGGGACTACATTTCCATTTGGCGCCGTTAATCACGTGGTTCAGAAACGATTGTCCAATCCCAAGGTCTGGGTCAACGCAGGCCACTTGTCGTAGAAACAGCCGTTTTTAAATATTCCCGTCTATGCAATTCATTATTTAGAGTAAAATGCCTGATAATTACAAAACCGGAGGCCAACTCGGCCCCGTTGTGCCAACCAAATCAAACGAAGAAGAAGAAGATTGAACAGTCGCATTCAAGAATTTTCGTTTGCGATAATTATTCAAATTGTACGCTTCTTTTTCAACCGAACAAGACAAACTATTTGTTCACCCGATATAAATAATCAAATTTCAATGAAAGGAATCTGGAAAGCACGCGGTGGCTGTTGCTAGGTTGGTCAATGTACAATGTTTGTCCGACTTAACAACGTTGATGAATGTAAGTAGCATTCTGACTATTACCATGGAATAGACCACTTTCGTAATGTATTCAAATTTATTCACGTTTTCCCCAAGACGAACTATATATTCAGCTGTCAGAAAATCATGAGAGTACAATACTGAGAATGCCACTTGCACACATTAACGTTGCTACGTTGTACAAACATTGTAGCTTGACCAACCTAGCAACAACCATTACATGCCTTCCACAACCCTTCTTTTGAAATATGACTATGCTATATCAGGTGAACAAACATTTTGTTATTGTGCGTTTGACAAAAAGCGTGCATAAAATTTGAATACATTACGAAAGGGGCCTATTATCAACGATGATAAACTCTTGACAGCTTAATTTCAATAGGCGTGTTTACTTATATTCAAATTTATAGTTACGCGGTATTCCATAGGCCGGTTGATAACAATAAGGCTACAATACTTGGAATCCGGTTTGCATACATTATACTTGTTGCTATGTCGGGCAAGCCTCGGGCAAGCTGTCGGGTTGTCAAGAACAACCTTTGAGTTAGAGGTATGCATAAAATTTACATCTATTAGTAAACCCGCCTATACACAGCAAGGCATAGGGCAGACGTGAATAAATTTGAATAGATTACGAATGTGGCATATTCGTCAATAGGTAGGTTTACTCTAGATGCATATTTTGCAAGATGTATATTCTGTTTACTTTGTATCATCTATTCATGTTTGTATTATAATTTTACATACTTTTGCGTGCAATTGTACCCCTTATTAATGCTGTTTATATAATTCATTCCGTTTTCTGTGATATGTATCATGCATTAGGTATAATTGCAATTTGGGCATTTGGCTGAGCTCTTTTGCAAAGCTGCTGGCCTTATGGCTTGAACGAGTCTGATCTGTCGTTTAAAGAAGAAAAACTTTGAATTGATAAATAAATAGTTTCAAACAATCTCTGAAAAATATGGTAAACACCCTTCCAAACCCCCGTTTCGCTTTTCGTGCCCTCTCAAGCTTAATTAATTATGATTAAGTATGATTGTAAATTAGAATTAAGAAGATGGCTCACCGTCACGGTATTAAAATGTTTATCTTCCCCAATCAGGATTACTTCCATGGAGTCATTTACATCTGACTTGTAGTAGTCATGAGGGAGTCAATTCTGTATAGCCCTCCCCCCGTTCCGCAGTCCCTGATAAAAAAAAAAGTATATACAGTATAGAATAGAATACAACAAATTGAAGGATTATGTATAGAAGGATCGTTATCAATACAATGATTTAAAAGCAATAAATTACACTTTTTACTTAGCAATAGAGGAAAATCACATATTAGAATCACTTGTAGTCCTATTGTCCAATTTACACTC
>BQKZ01007005.1:13700-31575 GCA_036244855.1 Temnopleurus reevesii | reverse complement strand
GTTTCTATTACCTTTTTTGAAGATGGGTGAAATCTGGCCAAGTCGCCAGTCACTTGGTACAGTACCGGAATCTAGAGACTGCTGGAATATGACAGTTAATATTGGAGCGATGTCTTCTGCAAAGAATTTCAAAATTCTTCCAGGTATACCATCTGGACCCGTCGCTGGGAAATCCATGATGTTTCACAAACATCGCTGGGCCTACATGTAGTACTTAGTACTTACTTAGTTAGTTAGGGTCACAATTCAGATATACTTTTCTCTCTTGTTTTTAGATTGTAACATTTGACACAATATAAACCTATGGTGAAATACGTACTTTTTATCTTCAAATTGCCTTCAAATCTTTTGGCTTGGCATAGAATAAGTTTATTATAAATTTTAAAGTTAATCAAAATATTTGTAATTTTTTAGGAAATTAGGCCCTGCCCCTGGCTTGAATTTTGAATTGGTTTACTTGTTGTTTGCTTTGCCTTTGGCATGGAACAAGCAGTAATATTATGATGATATGGATGATATAGGCCTAATGGATCTACCTACAATTGGGATGATCTCCGAGAGCAGCGGAAGGACAGAAACAGTCCAGTCAAGATGGTTGAGGATTCATCTAGGCCTAGTTAAACTCTATTTTTTTTCTTTGTCATGCAATTAGAAAATATATTCATGACATTGAGTGTTTTTGTTTATTCTAACAGTTGGTCACTCCACTTGCTCGATACCTAGAAAATCGCAATCAATGCTGCTGTATATTATATTTATAATCATGAAAATAAAGAAACCTTTTAAAATTTCATCATGAATCAAAGCAATCCACAGTTTCATAAGTGCTACACTTTAACATCGGCACATAAGATAATATGCCTTCATACAAATTTTATAGAGCATGATGGGTAGTCTTTCTTGTACGAAAGTGATTTTGCAAAGTGGGAAAAATGCATTTAACCAGTGTATGGTAGGGGGCTCCTCCTCTGCGCCAGGTCCCTCATCTGCGCCTCATTGACATACGTGATGTAACTCGCGCGCTCGGTGAAATCGAGACTTTTTCTTGAAAATCTCCAACCGCGTGTAAAGTGAATGGGATGCAGAGAAGGGACCCAAATATTTTGAACAGCAAAAATGAGAGGGGACGGGTGTATATTTCATCTCAAACGACATTGTTCCTGGTCAGATTCTGCTGAGATATTTCTCACACATAATCTTTAATAATAATAATAATACACAACATTTACATGTATATAGCGCTTAATACGAAATGTTTCTAAGCGCTCTGTGCATTATTACCCGGCTATAGCATGGCTACTTTTCGGCGCTCACTGCATTCAAGGAATTTCCTCCTACCGGTACCCATTCACCTCACCTGGGTTAAGTGCAGTACAATGTGGATACATTTCTTGCTGAAGGAAATTGACGCCATGAGTAGGATTCGAACCTACAACCCTCGTGTTGAAAGGCGAGAGTCAGAACCACTACACCACGACGCCTCCACTTTAGGATATCTGTGATAATATCAGACTAAAATTGAATTGGATATTCATTGACTTCATGCTTTTTTCAAGCTGAAAGTTTAGGTGCCCAGACGTGGGACCTCCCATCATACCTAGAAAAATATCCCAGCATTCTCTCTCGTACAAACAACACCAACGCCAACGCCAAGTATCTCGGAGTGCACATCAACTCCAAGCTTAGCTGGAAGCCTCACATTGACTACACCTGTAAGAAAGCTAATAGCACTCAAGGATTCATTCAGAGAAACCTACGTGGCTGCCCAAGGAAAGTTAAGGAACAGGCCTATGTGACCTATGTTCAACCTATCCTCGACAACTCTTCATCTGTTTGGGACCCCTACGTTCAAGAACAAATCTCACGCCTCGATATGGTTCAGAGAAGAGCTGCTCGATTCTGCATAGGAGACTACCATCCCAGACACAGTGTGACCCAGATGCTCCAATCACTGAAATGGCAGACACTCCACGAGAGAAGGGCCCACGTCAAAGTCACCATGCTATACAGAATACTTCTCGGTTTGGTTGCCATCCCTCCTGAACCACCTTACCTATACCAAGCAACAAGATCGTCTGGACGAAGACCAGCTCAGTTTCTTCATCAGCGGTGCAGACTCAACAGCTTTCAACACTCCTTCTTTCCCAGTGTCATCTGCCTGTGGAACGATCTCCCTGCCAATGTCACATCATTGTCTTCGCTTGAAGTATTCAGAAGACGACTGGTAGGGTTGACGCTGCGCAAGGACTAGAAGGAGGAGTCCGTTTTTACTCGCACAAGGAGCACTTTCAGCACAAACTTTTGTATAAATTAAGTCTAATTTGGAGCTCAATAATACAACACGACACACAAGCACCGCACAAAGTACGATATTACTCTTTCCAGAGGAATGTACTCACATTGGAAGAAGAAGAAGAAGAACACTAATGACTAAGGCACGTATTCTGTGGAAGCGCATATTTAATACGCGTCTGATATGCTGTCCGGTAACTGGATTTTCTGAATTGTGTAGAGTCCTATATTAAAAGTCTGTACATATCTTTTTCTTAGTGTACCCCTTTGACAGTTACGTACATGTATTGTTATGCATCTTTCCATCTTTTTTCTGTCTATAGATCTTCTTGTTATTTATTGTTTCATGCTTTTCTTTCTTTTTCTATCTACACTGTATGGTGCTGTCACATTAATTCGCCCATCACATTAATTCGCCCATCATATTAATTCGTATTTCTACAAAATTGATGAAATATGACAAATCTGATATCACCATCGTAAAGAGGATTGTTTATTTGCCTAAACTGGAAATTTTCTTAGCAAAAGGACCAAAAACAATGAAAATATTGCCAAAAGATCAGCAGATTTGCTTGCATTAGCAGAAAAATACTGGTCTTCGACACTGATCTGAATCCTTCTGATTTTCGAACAATTATCATCAAAGTTAGCAGTCATTACATTCAATTCCTTGATATTTCGTGATCAAACTAGTGTAAATTTTTCATCCTAGATGGAAAAAGTTTTATGGTAAATCTTGTGCAAAACGGGCTCTACGAATTAATATGACACGGTTTGTTGACAAATGTTGCCATTTTCCGGCATGGAGCGACGTGATCGTTTCGTCATTTGAATTCTAATATCGCAATACGGGTGATTCTTTTGTGAATTGATTTTATTTTTAGAAATATTTGAAGCCTAAAATATGTAGTTTCATTTCCTGCCAAGATTTTAGAAAATAATTTTGTATTTTAAGAGATATATGTTGCTACCACGATGTAAAATGCTCTAGATAGAAAAACTATACGAAGTAGCGTGACCCCATCATACTTTATTCGTCATCTTGTCAATATGTATTGATTTGTTCCTTTCTACCTTAGTATTTTTGTCTATCAACTTTACTCAGTAGTTTCTGTTTATTTTACCTTCCCTTTCTCTCATTCTGCCTTTATCTGTTATTTGTTGTTTTTTGTGTAGATCCATCCTAATTCTTCATGATACATTTTTACAACATAATTTTTTTCTGTCCATCCTTCCTTTTCTGTCCATCCCATATTTCTTATTATTATTGTTTTTTTCCTACATCACTTTTTCTTTATTTCTTTGTAATCTATCTTTCCTACCTTCTTTCTCTTTGTGATTATTTCATTCATTGTTTTCTCTTTGTACCTTCTGCTTTTACACCTCCAGTTTATCCTTGTATTATCAAAATTTTGTTTTCCAATCATTGTTCCTCCTTTTTCTTATGTCTCATTATGTCACTTAATGTTTCCACATCTTTTTCTTCTTTTCTATTTATTCCTATAATATTTTTCAATCAATTGCAAATTTTGAATTATTTTGTCCTTATGCTATTGTTTTGTGTATGGTCTACCATCTTTTCCATGTATATCCTTTTGCTGCTTAGGCCCTATTGTTTCCATTTACTCCATCTCCTTTTCTTTATAAATTGTCCAAAATCTCTCTCTCATTATTTCTCCCCCTGATGTTATAGGAATGCATTTCAAAATGCAAGTGTGTTTCCAGCATGTACAGATGATTGTGATTCTGGTAGAATCAAGTATATTATAAATGCATCTTTTTCTGTGTTTCATGATGAAGTTTTGAAGCGCATTTATATTTGAAAAAAAAATGGATAAACATAACTTAATGCGCTTCAAAACTCAATACACGTGTTGTATTTAAACACAGCCAACATAATTAGATCTAGATCTACAGAGATATCATGATCACTCTAGTACAGAAAAAAAGGTGACGGAAATCATCAACAGTGTCATATCAATTTGTATGTATACATACAGTATTTGTAGCCAGTTTGCATTCTAAGAATTCTAAATATACAAAGATGTACTAATAATCAACTGCTTAATTTACAATTTTGATGGTTTCTTTTGAAACAGTGTGCTCTATCTTGTTCATCAGGGATGCCAACCGAAAATCTGTTCTTTGTCAATTACATTTGGATGAGGCATTGAGAATTACCAAATTTAGATGTTTGTCCAAAATCATTCATACACTTTGTATTCATACAATTTGGCAAGTGTGTTACCGTGGACAAAAATAATTTGTTCTAGTAAATTTGGTTCATAAATATTACTGGACAAATGTGTTTCATAGAGACAGATGCCATGCATGCTTTGCATACAGTGTACATGTATATGTAAACATCCATTGATTTGAGTAACCCCATGAGAAACAAAAGATTGTAGAAGAAGTGAGGATCAATTTCTGGTTGGATTCTCTGTAGCATGTACAGTTGTATGTACATGTGCATACATTCATTTCAGTATTCAGTATGTATACACAAGTGCATGTCGCCTACATGTACGTACATTACATTGCATTTTGAAATCCCATCTTGAAGCTATGTGATTTTTATTCATTTGTGTATTTTGTACTTTGACTTTGTGCCCAGGTTCACCCCTTTGAAAGGAAACAGAATATCAAAGGTGATGCTACCTTTAGATCATGCCAAGGATTTGGAAGTTTCTAAATTTGGAATATAAACCGAGACTTTTGAAGCTGTCACATTCTGTCCTTCCTTACTTGCTTCAAGTGATAGGATTTCAAAGATCTCTGTCTCTTGTTTGAGCGAGAGACAGGGAGGGGTTCAATATGGACTCCGTCCCAGAAGTTACACCCATGAGAAGCTACAACTTCAGAAAGGCAAGTTTGATTCTTTTTTACTAGGATATTATATGGAGTGACTGAAAGGAAAAATTCAACTGTACATTGTAGATATAATTATATGACACCTATATCCTGCAAAAATGTTACCTTTTTGGTAGTTTTCATAGGCTTTGTAACAATTTTACTTGTTCTGTATATTTAAAAAAAAAAGGTACATTTTATACATAAATTGCGCATAATATTGACCTGCGTATTTTAATGTAAACTGTTATGTGCCAATATGAATTATAACTCTGCTGCAATGCACAGGATCGGATCATTACATGAGAGGATTCATGTTTTTTTTAAACATGGAATCGTGCATATTTATAACTATAATGAAATATTTGCCAATATCTTCGCGTGTAATTTAATATTGTACCAATATCTACCAACATTAATTTGCTGAACAGCATCTATAATAATGCAGTCATCAGAAATGAAGTTTAATATTTTGCAGAAATGTAACATTGGGACTTTTACAGTGTTTTGTTTTTTCTCTGTGCACAGAGTAAAAAATTCAGATTGATTTCATGACATTAGTTACATGCATGTACATGTAGTATGAAAAAAGACTATAAGTATGTGAAAAAGATGGATTTTTTTTCATTCTATTTTGCAGGCTAAATTAAACTCATCTGTAGCATGGCTCCTTTCCAAAGCTTACAGTGACAGAGAGGAACCACCAGCAGATCTTCTTGATCCGCTATACCAAGACAATGTAAGTTTCACAATGATTCATAATTCATTTATTTATTTATTCTTTTAATAATCAGTTTTATATTAGATGTACATGTAGTAGGGTTGTCCAATCAATGATCACAGCACTGACTGCCTCTGATTAATTTTTAGGGGTAAATCCCCCTTTTTATTGGGGTAAAATTTTATATCATGAGGTAAGTTCTAGTCCAGTGATTTCCGTAGCAAATTTTTATGGAGTAGAAAATTAGTAGGGGCACTTGTGCATGTATGCTCTGCTTTTTCGTAATTATGAGGTGGAAATAACTTTGGAAACCTCTTTCATTGTACAAGAATTTTTAATTTAACATACTTCATGCTTTGCTACATTTATATTGTGTTCTGAAGCTTTGTGTTCTGTGAACAGACACAGACAATCAGTGTAATATTCTGTATTATCATCAGATTTATGATAATTTTATAAATTTGACGCACTGTTTCATCCTGCAAGGATATTTATTTTGTCGTGTGAACACGAGTTTATTTCTTCTCATAAAAATGTCTTTGCATTCAATTCTAGGGTGAGGACCATGTGAAACCTTCTGTTATCTACCAGCTTGCATCAGGAGAGCTGTATAGTCGAGTGTGTTCCAACATCTTTCCTCCTTCCATCCATCCATGGGATGGACACGTTGCTATCATCCAAGGCTTCTCTAGGAGAGGTATCCATGTGGTGGATGATCGTAATCAACCTGTCACAGAATCTGTATTGTCTCAGACACAGAAGATCAAGCTGGTGAGTGTTCTAATTTATCTTGCGATCCCTCGTCTGTTTTGCAGGAATGCACGTTGATTCAAACAAAAAGTACATGAAGCCACCTGTCTTTAGTTACCACTGTCTATAGTTGCCATCAATATTTCATGTGAGTAATTGGAACTTTTGTACACAGTTTCCATTTGCTATGGGTTTAATTCTTTTGAAATACAGGTCGCCTGTCTATAGTGGCTATCTGTATTGCTCCCTTTGAAATGAAAAAAAGTGTCAAAGAACCAGAGCTTATGAAATAAAGCTCATCTGTCTTTAGTGGCCACTAAACATACATCTATGGGTACTGTACATGTAGGCGGGCTTTATATTTCATACTATACATGTAGGTACATGTGTACTCTCTTGGTCTTTACTTTTTTATGTAGGGATAGTATACATACATTATGAGAATGATATTGCGATATATGTAAACCTGCCTGCAAAAGATTGTCCTTCTTATTGACACTTGATTTACAATTCATTTTCATGTTTTTATGTTTATATGTATTCTCTGTCAATGTCATTATTATCACAGTGTTTTCCTGTAAATTTTTTTTTGGGTGATATTTTTTCATTCCGGTTTTTAGGCACCTGAAAACATTGTAATTCACAAGCAATGGGTGCATATCATCATAATATACATGTACATACACAATCCATGTGGTCGCATGTCATAAGTTGGGCATGCAAAAAGGGTGGAGGATTAACATTTTTTTGTACGTTGCGAGAGGAAAAAGTTTGTAGTTCAAGAATGCCTTGTCCAATTAAGCTGGTTAAGGTCTCATTTTGAAGCTTATGAAATGGACTACACATGTGATAAAAATCATTGAAAGATGAGCTTAGATGAAAAAATAGTAGCAGTTTGAATTTGACAAAGCAGGGGTGGAGGAGCAGGCGGATGTGGAGCAGGCGGATGTGGAGGTACAAAACACATGCAATGTCTATGGCAGTTGGCAAGGCTTGCGTAGGCTGCCAAAGGAAAAACGGTGTCATTCAATAACCCCTTGGTCAATTTAGCTATTTAAGGTCTCATTTTGAAGCTAAGGGATAAGGCTACAAATAAAGAAAACTATAAAGAAAATAACCTTCCATAAAAATTATGTCAGTAGTTTAATTCTAAACTTGCAGGGGTGGAGGAGCAGGTGGATGTGGAACCTGTACGAATCGCATGCAGTCATAATTGTACAATCACAAGCTTATTCTTCCATTAAAGTTGTAATAATAAATTGAACAAACTGTAAACTGAAAAAGGTGTATTGATTGAGTTAAGAACATATATATCATGTTATTGCTTTTATAAGTTGTGAAGGCAAAATTTACTTTGAATTCTTCATGCCTATCCAGTAATTGTACAGTATTGTTTACATGCTGGTAAATGTTTTAATTTTCAATGCAGTAAACTTTTGTTGTAATTGGTTTTAAACAAATCTCATTGTTGGTAATATTTGAAAGAGGGATCCATTTGTGTGGAACAACTCTTTTGCTTACTATATCTGAAGAGACTTTTTCATTCTTTATTTCATCCAGGCTCACAAATCAATGTAATTACTATGTCAATAAGAAAAAGGTGATAATTTACGCAACAAAATATCGTTAAAATTCATCAACTAATTAACATAAGTTATGAATGGTGCATGATCTTGTAAATTGCACATTTCCAATGTAATTATATTAACAACATATCCTCCAAATTTGAGAAAAATCCAATGAAAAATAAAAATCCTACAGCATTCTCATTCAATTTAGTCCATTTTGAGAAAAACGCGATTGAAAATTGTTATTTCCATAGCTACATGTATGTGTACAATTAATTATCGTTAATTAACCCTAATTATGAAAATATAACTGTTTTGAAGATAGCAGATGGTGTTAATCTTCAGAGAATATCAATATGTACAACATATCAAAAAATCATTTTTTTGCCCATTTTGACCACGTTAATGAAATTCGACCAACTTAGGACATGCGACCATGTATGAAATGATATTATACACTGTACCTAAGAAATTACCAAATTACTCATGAGTTTGATAGGAAAGTGGCAATGTTACATTGAACAATATGAAACTATAAAGGGTGAAAACACATTTTCTTGCCTCACAAAAGAGTACATGTAGTTTACAATCCCACCTCAAGATATCCTGTCGAGATATTAATTCAGTGAAAGTTGTACGAGAACATAAATGTATCTATGATAGGAATTTAACAAATTCTCTTGAGACGAAAAACAAAAGGAACGCAACTATGATTTGCATACCAGTCGTGCAATGTTTACTGTTTACTCATCCTAATGCAAATATTTCAATTCATGTAGACTTGACCTTAGAAAAAAAAATGGAAAAAGAAGAAGAAAGTAAATATATACATGTATGCATTTGATCATGACAAAAAAATGACTCAATGCAAAATTTACCTCTAAAACAAAGCCTTAAATGTACAACTCATTCTAAAACAATTTGCCCATGTACATGTGGGAAGGTGATGTGTCGTGATGTGTCGTTCATAAAAAAGTTTGAAATGTTTTCCCTTAGACAATTGATGGGCGGGAGCCCTTCTTAAGACAGACAATGATTCTGTCCACAGGAATTTTTGTATTAGTAACTGTGCCGAAATTATCATCTGGCAACCGGCTGCACAGTCCATGTCGTTAGTGTACGTGTGAAAAGGAACAAGTGACTCATGGGTACAGACACACACACAGATACACACAGTGTGCAGTGCATTACTGAAGTACATTTGGACTTGTCTTTGAACTGAAATGAGCAGTATGGATTGCATACGTTCAGTATTCATGGTGCTTTACAAGTGGGTAGAGTACTGCTGAATTCCCACAGTGGCTGAGCTCTCCAATTTGCACAAATGATGTTATGGAATTTGTGATTAACAGAATTACTTACCTTTCGAATCGAGGCAGTTTTCAATTTTTGTATAAACATGTATGTTTGTTATTACATGTATATTTTTAAAAGATAGCATTTAAAAGAGGACATCCATTTTTTTTTGGGGGGGGCGGGGCTAGGGTGCTACAAGAATTTTTATAACTACTTTAGGTGGTAAGCTATTGCTCAAGTGCAAAAGCTTGCTAAAAGCCTTTTGAAAAGTAATGCTATCCAACAAATTTGACCATGTCCACTAACTTTTAACCACAGTACTTGGTTTAGCTACATTGTACAATACTCAGTGTACACATTTCATGTACTGTACATGCACTGTTTACCAGGCTCTGAGAAACCTATTTACATGTACATATACGTAGTGATCAAAATTGTTTACCTCATCTTGATAGTAATTGTAGACATTTTGTTTGAGGTGGCCATGAAGCCGCTTATTCCATACATGTAGGCCTACATGTTTGATTCTATTAGGCTACTTGTTGAATATTAATTTTCTATTCTGCTCATACAACCATCCAAAGCTCTTTATATTGTCCAGGCCATGGTTTATTGAATACATTATCCCCTCCTACAGGGGGCTTGGTACGTGATGAATGCGAAGAGGTGAATAGCCATTGATTTGTTTATAACCCAAGGGTCCTCTGCAGTTTCTGTGTTTAACTTGTTCATACATGTGTCTACAGATTCTATTATTACCACTCTTACAGCATGAAGGTCTCAAATCAACATGTTTTCCTTTGTGCATGTTGTACACCAATGTTCCGTACACATGTACATGTATGTGTGTACACATGAAATGCACCCTTGCATACATGTAGTTTCATGTACATGTACGTACTGTATAGGCTTCATGGTGTACATTGTTGGGTCTGCAGAACTTATGCAGGGATGCCAAACGTATCAAAATATGCATGCGGTCAAAATCAGAGTGTGAATAACAAAAGTGACTGTAAACATGACATTATTTATATTGACAACAACAACCATTCTTAGCTATTCATTTTCTCAATTTCTTTAATTTCGATTTTATTTCACTAAATGAAAAACTTGAATTATGAAACTACGCCCACATGTAACACATACAGTACAATTCCAGAACGTTTGGCATCTTGGTGTACGACCAACATTTAGATGTGTGATGTACATGTACGTAGCTTTACAGTTACATGTTCGCCTCCCCAACTGTATGTACATTTACACTACATGTGGGCCTATGTTTGTATGCAAAATTATAGCAGAATTTATTTGGATAGTAGATTTACATACTGGTTAAATTAATGAACAGTATGTTCATGTATGCAAGATACTGGGTATACTCTGCTGACTGCATACAAATTCTAGAGATGCAAATTTGAAAGATACATGTAGAGTTTGATTGGCACAATATTGAGTTTTTGACATTTGTGGAAAAAGATTAAGGAAGAAAAAAAGAAAAAGGGGGAAAAAATTGTTTTTAAATGCACATTTTATTTTCATTTGAAAAGGTCACTTGCCAGACAGGGCAAGTGGTGTGAAAAATTCTTGTAGCACCTTGAAGGGGTAAATTATTGCCACATTTATTCACAAACACATGTACATGTACATGTACATGTAGCCTACTGGTACATTGTTATACATAGTGTTTGTATAATTCAATGTTTCCTAACAACTTTCCACTGGCATTGACCTGCACATCCACATCAATGCTGAGGAAATGTTGATTAGGAGATTAGACAATTGTGAGGACATTTTAATAGGGACTCCATACATGTACGTGTGCATTACAAGATCCAGTTCCAAACTACAGTTTGTGTTTATCTCTCTGCTTATTGCGTTCTCTCTCTCTGATTGGATTCTAGAAGTTGGCTTTTTTACAGACCATTTCCACTCCAGTGTCCGTATCGTGCATGCTTGTATAGTAAATCTACATCTCTGAGATATGTTGAACATTTCAAGAGACTAAGTGTGCAAAATCCTACTGAGACACCTCCATGACATCTTACCAGGGAATTCCCCCTCACAATTCCCTGGTTTTACCAAGACTATAATTTGGAAGACCTGAAGACCGATGAGAGCCTACATGGTTCAAGTTTTCACTCATTGACCATATGTACAAATAGTACAATTTTGCATATTTGTAACCAGTCAGTGATCAGTGTTTCTGCAACCCAAGAGATCTAGATTTTGTTTTGTTTTGATTGAATTCTTTACTTTATCTGAAGTAGAGTCCATTTGCAGATTTCAGGTAAATTGTTGTTACATGTTTTAACACAAATATTTTGAAATGGAGACATCTCCGTGGCGAGAATGAGCACCAATTGATACAAATTTTGTAATGGCTGGTTTGGCATAATTAATCTACACGCTGTAGTAATCAGAATACACATACAGTGTACATTTGTGCTTTTACGAATTCTGATTGTTTGTTTGTGATTTTGTTTGGAGGTTGTTTTTCATACAGTGTATATTGTAGCTACGCTGTATGCATTCATGTAGTTTCCTGGAGCTTTTTTTTGTTTACAATATGAAAAATGGTATGTTGTTGTAGATTGCGGGCAGGAAGTATTTTGTCAGAGTTCAGAGTACATTTTCCGTGCGTGTTTTGAAGCCTGCTGATATCCAGTGTATGTACTTTGATAAACAGTTTCTTCAAGGAGACTTTTAATACAGTATTAAAAACAAATTATAATTGATTGATTGTTTGTAGAAACATTATCATCACTACAATCATCCTGGTCATTCCTATACATGTTATAGTTTTCATACACTTATGTGTAATTTACATACATGTAGCTTGAAGTGATGGGCCTCTGTAATTCATTTTGCTCATTAATCAACAGTAACCATGCATGGTCAGTCAAGGACCTTGTTGACTATTTGATATTCATAACCACAATCACACCCAAATATTATCAATTATGGGAATCTTTCCCATGAAAGGTACAGTACATTGTAGGTAAAGTTTGATTAGTTACCATGCAGGAATATATACATGTAGGCCTACTGTACATGTACATGGATGAAAGTCCTTAGAATGGGTTTTCAGGGACCTTGTCTTTAGACCTTCGTAGATACACAGCATTACTGGTTGCATCACATCCAAGTTCATGCTAAAATCCAGTGTACATAGGAACTATATGTAAGTCTGAAGCCAATATTTTAATAGGTACCCAAACTTGAGCAAATTCACTGACTTCCAGGCCTTTTCACTCATTACCAAGTTGTTATTTTCACATTTGAAAGATTATTATACTCAACTCTATGGGGCATTCTATCATTTGAAAAATTTAGCGAATTCATGGTCACGAAATGAGGGAAAATAAAACCCAAGTGAAGAGTTCAGCTTATCTAGATGTATGTTTAATATAAAAGATAGGGAATAAAAACTTGAGTAAATGTGTGAATCAGGTTACAAGTGCAATTGTACAAGTAAGCAGGGGGCCGTTGCATGGATTGTGATTGAACTTTGGATTTATTCAACTAGATATTTTTATCAACCTTCCAGTATTTTATTCCATATTCTGACTTCACAATCTTCAAAATAAGGCACAGTAGGTGAAGCATAATAGGCTTGAAAAGGTGATTTTTTTCTCTCCTGTCTACACACCTTGAGTCCCTTTAGTGGGCATTTGTAAACAGACAACTGCTGCGATGGAATGTGACTTTATTGTTGCCAAGTTTTTGGAATCTTGCAAATGTTTATCAATATAGGACACATATAAGGCATTTATATTGAATTGATAGGGTCACCCGACATTTGTTCATTTTTTTTTTCTTGACAAACGTAACACAAAGAGTTTAGTGCAGGTTGATTGTACATTGGGCTCTTGGTTCAGAATGCTTAGATTAGTGTTCAGCAAAGCTTATTATTACACAGGTTAAAATGAAAAATGAGGGCATGTTCTCGGAAAAGAAAATTCATAAAAGGAATGGAAAACAATTCTCGGCTGACAATACAAACTGTGTCAAAACATTGTATTGAAATGTGTAAAAATGTGCACTCTCAGAAAGCTGGGAACATAAACACAGCCAGGTAACATGTATGTGTACATGTACCTGTAGGCCTACATGAATTTCTATCGGTTAAAAAGCTGCCCAACCAATGATTCGCTTTTGCCAGGTGACCCAATGTGTGCTTTGCATTTGCTCAATTTTAGTTGAAAATACATGTACAACATTCCTAATGTGGCCCATTGAACTTGCAAATATTTGCCCAAATTATGAGAGAGTGTAGCAAGGCTTGCGATAAAACATATTTCACCTTCTGTACGAGTATAAGATTTTCAAAAAAATGTAATGTATATGAATGCACTTCAAATTTTGAATTCTTACAGTAGCATTTTGCAGAACATGCTGTGTAACTGCTAGACAATAGGTTATTATATACATATTCATTTCATTTCATGTTTTATTTGTGGTACGTGGTCTAAGAACTTACTATTTACACAGTATGTGTAATTGATGTTTAATCTCTATTTTATTATGATATCATCATTTGCAAGGTCTGAGTGTATTTAAAAGAATTATGTGTGTTATGCTTGTTGCCACTATCCATGCAGGAATAAATGCTTGAAACTGGGTGTGTTCAGGCAATTCATCGTGTGAGTGGGAGTGATAAAAATTGCAACAGATGGACGGATCGTCTCGTAATATTTACAGTTTATACACTGATTAATAGAATGATGATACATAGAAAATCAAAGTGATTGCAGACAAGGCTTTTTATCCAACGATCACTCCCATGTTGAAATGGAGTGATTCAGTATCAAAATCCAATTAATACACTTGAGACAGGCCATTTATTGATTAATGAAATCCAGTAGAACATATAAACTGCTGCCTCATTTGAAATCCAGTCACTTCGATAAGATCGGTCTCGATTGGATTACTAAAATTTCAATATCTATAGCATGCTTTCATATTTGAAATAACTGATCTTTCAATTATGAATTTGTATCTAAAGATGAGTGTGGACATACTGGAGCAGGCGACTGTAAGTGTGATTTTTAGATTCATGTGCACGATGGTGCAGTTTGAGAGTCCCTTCCCCTTTCTCTTTTTGCACCAATTGCATTTTCAGGGCTTTTGGAACATTGTGTGAAAGTTCAGCGTCCCTGAACCTGACTTGATCTTGTACCAAAATGGGCTTATATGTATGGTAATTTCAGACAAATCACAAACCTTCTCACTAAAAAAGTTAATCTGATATAGTGAAAAAATAGTTTGATTTTTATCAAAATTAAACTTCAATTGTAATGAAAATTCAAAGAACATCTGAAAATGACTTGCCAGCTTGTATTTCACATGTTTCCTCTAATTCTTCTGTGAGTTTCTAAAAATTTGAGTGAATAATAATGGAACAAAAAGGAATAGTTCAGTTTGCACCACTTTCAGTTGGTCAGAGGATGAAAGTCAACCAAACAATTTTTTTTTCTTGAAGGAGGGCTAGTGGAATGACTGTTGGTGGTCGAATCTTGAGCATATCATGTCATCAACATCACTCGAATGACAATACTTTATTCCAAAATTGATATGTACTGTATGCATTATTTGAAACGATGATGCATTTACATTGAAAGTAATTTTAGTTTGTAGTTAGTTGTGATATATGCACCTATTCCCCCAATACCCATCTTGAAGTGAGGAGCACTCTTTTTCATTGACTGATTTGAAGGTTTAGACCAAACTAAAATATTTTTGAATTTTGTGTTTTACCCCTCTTCCCTCCCCATCTTTTATGTACACACTTGATGTTAATGCTTAACAAATGTACAAGTTTGTTAACATTTGAAATTAGCTGTAGGTCTTTAGTTTACTATTCTGATTGCACTTGTGATTTTTGTATAGGTGGAGGTGTGTCTGTGTGTCCACCTGCCATGTTGGAAAACTTCTTTGTGGACAAGACCTCTCCACAAAGTGCTCAACTATTCCCAATTGTGTTTCCTTTTCAAGGCTGTTTTGTTAATGGATTTGATAGGAAAAAAGGAACGTCTCACACTAAGGTGATTGCCTTTATACACATCACGCATCGTTAGAAGAAAAATAGGTGACAAGATACAAGACATATTATTGGTTTCTGTAAAAGTACACAAACATTTGATTTCCACTGGCTTTAGAGTAATAATGACCCATTAAACGACATTCATTTGATTCATTTAAATTCAAAATCATTTGTATACCTATAATGTACAATATTTTATGCTGCAACAATCATATTTTCTACATCTGGAATGAACAGAGTACATGTAGAACTAGAAAGATCTACAAATCAACTTGTTCATGTATTGGAATCTTGAATTTGTTTGAGATTAAAGAATAAAAACAGTTCTTTTTGTGCCAAGAGTTTAATGTGTATTTTTCTTGAGCTTCTCTTTACACTTTGACTCTATTTACACAGCACCGGAGTTTGTTTTAGAGATTTATATTGACTTTTCTAGGTGATCCATGTGACACGTTTCTTGTCTATTTCAACTGACTTCAAATTGCAAAGCATATTTATTGAAGAATAATTTAAAGTGGGTTGGAGTGACACAATATGTCAGTATGGTCAATGCTAATTATTTTCTTGTGAAATTCACAACTGCAAGATACAGTGTGCTCCATTTGTAGGAGAAGTGGAACACAAGTATGTATTTCAAGTATGTTTCTGGAATTTTTTAATTAATAAATTAAGAATGGCAGGGCTGTGGCTACCTTTTTTTTCTGAGGGGTGGATTTCAATGACTTTCTGACAAGGGGGTGTATACATGTGTCACCATTTTTACCTTTTTTTTCCAGCTATAATGTTTGTACAGCTCAGATTCTGAAAGGGGGTTCACACCCTTGTCACCCTGCCTATTGACGGCCATGAATAGTATAGGAATGCATTTCAGTTTTGAGAAAAATGGTCTGTTTTATTAACTGCTTTTCTGTAATGTGCATCTATGGGACCAACCTACACATATATTATTATATATGTCATCAAGTTCTATTGCCAGTAACATGATCAGACTAAAGGGAAGTGATAGAAATGTTATGTACAATTTTAAAGGAAAAAATGCATAGTTTTCATAGACCACCATTTATTTTCAATGAAGGTAAAGTCTGTGTTCAATGTGCTCATAATCATATGTACATATCTGTGGATGAAAAGAAACCCTGCCATAGTTGTCACTCAGATCCATTCCACAACCACCCACCCTAGGCACACCTTTACGCAAACCCAATTAGGAAAAACCACCTCAAAGTTATCCAAACATTCTAGTGTGGGTTCAATTTTCTATACCCTTTCAAGCGCTGGCTGCAACCAGACACAAGTGATTGCGCAGGAGAAATGTCAGTAGAATAGAAATGACAGTTATGCCTCATTCGTAATAACCTGTTATTCATATTCTATTTGCTTATCTTGTCAACCGGTTGGCACTTGATGTAGAAACACAAGGTTCATCTGTATTTATCTATCTTTCATAGGAGTTGTGATATGCATGACACATCAATCGTGAACGATGTGGCAGGTAAATAAACAGACCGCTATGTAGCTTCATTGAATCTATTTTTACGCCCTGTAATTTTCTCTAATGATAGATTGGTCCTGTGCCCTTGGGTAGATTAGAACCTGTTTCCTCTGTCACTAACAAGTGTTTACAAATTCTCCCTTTAATTTTATAATGGCAAAAATGGAGTAATTTCAATTTAATTTTAAATAATCAACAAGAGTGATCAGACCCATTCAATGAAAGTACCTTGATACATTATTCTTTGATGAAGTATGAGTTTTATTGGATCAATTAAACATGATACCAGTACATTTGGGATTTTACATAGAATACACTATCCAATGTGTGTCGACCAACAAATCAATTTAACGCTTGTCAGTTTATTTAATCTACATGTATATACACATGTACCATGTTACAATTGACAATGTCTTTTTAAGAACAGGCCATTGATTTTGAAGGTCTTTGTCAAAACACAGGATGATTTCAAAGGTTTTTCATGGGATACTCTCTGTCATGTGGTGCCACACCCTTTCTCTAGATATCCAGACATCGTATCAATCGCTCATCCATTCTGGATCTTCATTAATGATCAAACCTGCTCATTATGTTTACCCCTTACATAAATACATTGATGGTGCTGATGGAAAGGTTTTATGTTCCCAGGCACAGTCTGCCAAGTGTCTGCCCCAATGAGTCACTCCTATGTAGTACAAATGAGATGTCTGGTGAGAGATGAGATTTATGAGGTTTTGATGGATTCTTGCCTAGCTCGAGGTGTGTCTTACACTTGACTGTAAAGACATATGAAGCAATGCAACTTTGAAGATATATAGAACATGAGCCAGTGGTGGAATTAATTTGAGATGGGGTGGGGGGGG